>JAQZBX010058179.1:0-17797 GCA_029593785.1 Cabassous unicinctus
AACTGCTTCCAATACACAAATGGAAAGACAAAGAATAAACATTTTCAATATCATAAGGAGAAATTGGGATGTTAAACATGAGTCATGGATCCTCTACAGTTCAGTAAACTTGCAGGGCATCCTCCATTAGATTTCAAAGTCTGAGAGTCATTCTTAAGAAGATGGTTTCTTCTCCTTGGGGCCACATGGGAAACCACCCTTTCCACAGGTTTGCCCAATGGCCATTTTCTTGGTTCCACCCTCATCAAGCATCTGGGTGTCAACCAAGCTCCAGATCTCACCCTCCAAGAGTGTTGGGGTGATTGCCACGCCTTACCGAATCTTTGGGTCAGAGACTTAGGCCCCCTACAGTGAGGTGAAGACAACATTCCCCCTATCCTTTGGCATTCAGGTTCAACCCTCTCAGAGCAACGAGCTGACCACCTGGTCTTCCCTAACCTTTGGCATACAGGTTCAACCCTATCACAGCAATGGGTTGACCACCTGGTATTCTCTAATTCATTGGGAACAGGCACACCCCTCTCATACCTATGGGGTATTAACCTTAACCACCCTAATCTTTGAGGGATGTGCTCCACCCTCTCTATACCATGGGATGGGAAAACTCTCCCAGAATATTGTGTGGGAACATCCACCCTCTTCAACTGCTGGGGAAAACTCACCCTCTCTGCTCCATGGGGCATCAAAACTTTCTCAGAACATTGGGTAGGAACATCCACCCTCTTCAACTGCAGGGGCAAACTCATCCTCTCTGTACACATGGGTAGGGCTCCTCTCTTGGCCAAAGGAGATGTCTTAAGTCCAGATCTCGGCTTCCAAGTTTTTTTCTGAATGCTGATTCTCCTTCAATCTCTCCTTTCCATGTTCTCTTTTGTCCAAGCTGACAGTGGTTTTGTTCATACAGCTCTCTCAAAAACTTTGTTGGTTTAGCATGCAGGAAGCAGGGGTCCAAACCATAAGACAGTAAGACTTTCCATAAGTCTTTCTGAGATAACTGCATCTTCAATTCTGAGTTACGAGTTCCAAGTTTAGTAAAATCTTAAAATAGGGCATTTTCTCCTGGGAATTTGATTTCCAGAAATTTGGAAGTCCTGGAATCAGTTTCTGTTTTCTTTGTGCCCAAAAGTTCAATCCTTAGTATATTTTGCTCATCTAGTATTTTGCTATAAGTTGCAAGGAGAAGCCAAGCCACATTCTCTGAGTTTACCTTGGAAGTTCTTCAGATAAATGCTCTGGTTTGCCATTTTCAAATTCTGTCTTCCATATAACACCAGGAATTAATCTTGCTAAGTACTCTGCAACTTTAATACATGGATCGCCTTTCCTCCAGTTTCCAATAATAGTTTCATCATTTACTTCTAAGGCATCATAGAGAGTCTCTTTAGTGTCCATATTACTATCAACACTCACTTCAAAGTGATCTAGGGCTTTTCCATCAAGTATTTCACAATTTCTCCAAAAAATACCCCTTACCCATTTATAAAACCATTCCCACATTTTGTTAATTACAAAAGCACTACCCCACTCCTGGTACCAAATTCTGTATTAGTCAGCCAAAGGGGTGCTAAAATGAAATACCAAAAATGGGTTGGTCTTTATAAAGGGTATTTATTTGGGGTAGAAGTCCACAGATACCAGGCCATAAACCATTAAGTTTCTTCTCTCACCACAGTCCATTGCCACGTGTTAGAGCAAGACAGCTGCCAAAGTTTACCAGGGTTCAGGCTTCCTGGGTTCCTTTCTTCCCGGGGCTGTGTTTCTCTCCAGGCTTAGCTCCTGTTTCCTCCACAAGGTCAGCTGCAGACGATCAGGTGAATGGCTTGCTTCTTTTCTCCTGGGGCCTTTTTCCAACATGAAAACTGCTTCTCAACAACTGCTTTAACTCTGTTCTTTGCTTTGCCTTTTATATTCTATTCCCCATCCAACATGGGGTGGGGCTCAATGCCCTACTGACGTGGCCCAGTCAATGCCCTAATCATAACTTAATCATGCACACATTAACAGATCAGTTTACAATATGATTCAATTATATTTTTGGAATTCATAATTACATCAAACTGCCCAACAGCCACACATGCCTAAAGGGGAGAAAGTTGTACAAAATGGAAAGTGTGGGATCCCTGAAATGTAATCCCATTTCTGACTCAGACTCATCCAGTAGTGAGGAGGAAGAACATGCCTGACCTGTTATAACCCAGAAATTAAAAGTGTTTCCAAAAATGAGCTTGCATATTACAAGCAACACTGATTCCAGAGGAGATCTTGAAAGCAGTGAAAATCAGAGATGTGAAATGATGGAGAGCTTGTAAACAGCCATACCAAAGTAGTAAGAGTTGTGAGTCAAATTAGTCTCTTGGTGTGTCTCAACTCTTTGTGTTTGTTCCAAACAGGATACAGAAAGTGCAGAAGGTTCATGGAAAAGGAATTTTTGGGGTTAAATTTGAGTAAGATTTGATGAGTCTAAAAGCTTTAGTCACAGAACAGAATGGGTAATATGAGACTTAGATAAAGAAATCTGGTTTTCATAAAATCAAGGTGGAAATATGTTTGACAAGGCTTGAATGAACAAGGGAATGTGTTTTGTAAAAGTGCAGAAGCATCTCAATCTGCACATTAAAGTGGAAGATAATAAAATAATTAAAGATTTTTCTATGCTGCTGAAGTAAAATACCTGTTAATTAACATCATCACTGTGGAGGTATAGAAGTAAGAAACATATAAGTTCATTTGATGTGTTATACATTGCACTGGAAGTTTTTAGGTAGTATATGAAAATTAGAGAAACTTCAAGACATTGCAGTTTGAACTCCTGCAGGAGCCGGGAATTGCTACACAGTGGATGGAGAATATGTTGCAATTTTAGACTCCTGCAGTGGCCAGCAATGGCTTGATATGTCCAGATGTTCAGATGTACAAGGGACCTTTCAAGTGTTGTAACAGGTTACTTACATAGCCCCACATTATGTCCTAACTTCTAATTCTTATGTGTTAATCATGGGAAAATGTGCATGGGAGAAGGAGGAACCCCCCAGCAGGCTGCTTTTAAGAAGTAAAAAGGGCAATAGTACAGGCTCAGTTAGGGGGGAGGGGTGGACCCTGACTTACCCTTTGAATTGGATGTGGCCAGCACCAATATTGGCTTTGAGTGATGTTTGTGGTAAAGGCAACATTCTCACCATTGTGAAAATAAGTTATAACTTATTTATAACTTATAAATAAGTTATAGCCCCTTAGAAAAGCCACTCTGTGCAACATACTACACTCTGTTGCATGTAAAGAGCTTAATCCAATCCAGTGTCTCTAAGGACTGCCATCCCCATTTGGGGGTGGATTACAAGTACTGGAAGAGCAATGAACTTTTGTGGGACACTGCCTGTGGGGGAAAAAATCTGTGGGATGCCTAGTGGCAGTTAAAAC
The DNA here is from genome assembly GCA_029593785.1 of Cabassous unicinctus. Lineage (NCBI taxonomy): Eukaryota > Metazoa > Chordata > Mammalia > Cingulata > Chlamyphoridae > Cabassous > Cabassous unicinctus. The sequence continues at coordinate 3,418 of JAQZBX010058179.1, forward strand.
CCAATAAGCAGCAGAGTGGCCCCACAGGAAGAATAGACATCGTAGTTACCAGACCTTGTGGTGCAAGCACAGCAGTTCCTGCTGCATCGTGTCCACTCTGATGACTGCACACTGGATGGGGTAGTATCTCATGTGGTCTTGGGCTATGGAACAGGATATTGTTTGGCTGAAGGAAAAAGTAAAAGGAAATAATGAATTATCATCAGCCGTGGCCCCTGCTCCAGTTGAAATGCTGACAGCATACTGATACAGGCACTGAAATTACAAGTTAAGGGGCCAGGTGTGGGATGGGTTGGAGAGCCCATAGGAGGATACCTAGGATGCCTTCTTAGAAGAGGTACTTGGAATATAAATCCCAGAAAGCCAGTTGGGTTTGGAAGTCACCAGAGGTAATGGCATGTGCCAGACCCAGAAAGGGAAGTAATAATAATCTGTTGTCTGTGCCTTAAACACACAAACTGGGGAAAATGAGGTTATTTGCCTGCAGTACTGGCATATGCAGCTTTGCAGGTTGGAAATCCTAAGCCAATTTAATGTTCTAAAAGGAAATTTAGAGAATTTAGATGGGGAAAATGTGTGGTATTGGAAAGTTGTATTATTGGCAGGTGGTGAGGGTATTGCAACCTCATAGGTTTGATTAATCCCACTGAATGTGTGCTTGCAAGTGGTTGAGATAAAAAAGTTGGTTGTCCCACAAAAAAAGGAGAAATAGCAACTAAAGAGACAATGACATCAAAGGCAATGCATGACTCTGGACAAGATCTAACAAGGGAGGAAAGATCAAAAGGACATTTTAGGACATATAAAGAATTGGAATATAGAATGTAAGCTTTGTATTAAGGTTGTTTATAAATATTTGGAAATGAATGGAGATGGTGAGCATATCATGGTGTTTGTGCTTTTATATGGATGTGACAGTGATTGAAAGGGAAAGTCTATGGATTACTGGAAGGAAAATTAAAAGATGTAACATGGAACTAGTAAAATCTTATGTAAAATGTGAATATGCTTTGTGGTGCCTTATATTGTTGCTGTGGACATGGGGTACACTGTATTAATGTTCTCAGATATTGCAGATGATTTAACAGGAAGATGATGGCAGAAAGAGCATTGGGGTGGAGTGTGGAGTAAATGAAGGCAGAATGCCCTTTCTGTGAACCCGAGGCCCTGAAAGGAGAAAGGGTTGGTTTGGCCAATCACCTGACCCTCATAAACAGGGGGTTTGGATGTAAACATGAAAGGAACACGTGCAATAATAATCAAGCAGTCTGGTAATTGTTAACTAGTAATCCTTGTGTTCCACTCTTTGAAACCTTATAAAAGTTGACCATGTCTGTTAGGCAGTGTGGAGCAGGGTGCAGAGCATGAGGCAGAACATCAGGTGGATCAGGGTATAGAACAGGGCACTGAGCTTCATCCAGTCTGCCACCACCTGGTCCTGTAAGTAGGCTGGGCACCCCCTAAGTAGGCTGGGCACACTCCAGCCTGCCACCATTGACTTCTGTGTATGAGTAAGTAAAAAAAGGAATGAATGATAATGGGCTCCCATGTGGTTTCTCTGGAATATCAAGTTAGTTGTTTGGGCTTGACCACCTATGTTACACTTAGTGTAGTCAGCAGGCCAGGGTCTTTATCTGCATTACAGCTTGTATCCATTATTGCAGTGTCATGCAGGACAATTCCAATGTCCTGAAAATGCCCCTATGTTACACCTATTCTTCCCTCTCCCACTCCTCAGAACCTGTGGCTGCCATTGCCTTTATATCAATGATAAAAAACTTCTTCCATTGCTAAAATAATCTATTATAGAATAATATCTACTTTAGTCCATTATTCATTCTCCAATCTTGAGGATTTTGGGATGGTGATGCCCACTCTCTTTCTAATTGAGAGGGGACTTAGACCCCACGGGGCAGATGGATGGAACAATCTTGTTTGCAGTTGCAGGCTCCTTCTGTACCTTGGGATGGGTATTGTCCATCATCATCTCCTTGTTAGTTGTCCTGGATGATTCCAATGAACTGATGAGTAGGTGTTGCAAGTCTGCTGAGATTCAGGGCTCAACTGGCATATGAACAGAATGAAGATTTAAGTTTATGGGACATATATTTATCAAGTATAGTGCTAATTATAGGTTCAAATAAAAGGGGCAGAAGAGCCATGCATAGGGAGACTATAAATGAATCTTAACTCTGTTACACTGGGGAGCATAAATTCCAAAGTAAGACCCATTGATAGAATGCCAAATTCCTGAGCTTGTCTGCCCTGTTTATAGTGTCTGGATGTCTCTAGAGCCCTAAGAGGCCCCACTTTTTGAGGCACTGTTTACTCTCTCTAAGCCAAACAGCATATAAATGTACTACCTCCCCCATACCAGGTATGGGATATGACTCCCAGGAATGAGCCTCCTGGGCACTGGGGGATTATTACCAATCACCAACTGACAATGAATCTGGGAAAAGGCCTTAAACAAGAAGGGGAAATATTAAAAAACAAATACTTTTTAAATGGCTAATAGATTTCAAAGTGAATCAGGATGTCATTCCAGAGGTTATGCTTATGTGCTTCTCAGCAGGATCTCATTGACTGCCACAGATTGGCTCAATCTTATCATCAGGAGCCATACTATCCATAATGCTAATAAGGTGGAGCTATTTACAGGGCAAGAGAGGGACTCACATCAGAGACTCAGATCCTGGCTTATCAGACCCTTGGAGGGCCCCAATCTCCTCTTCTTGCATACCAAAGGCCAGTTCTCCACCCTGTGGGGTTGAGACAATTGGCACAATAGGAATGGGACCCCTGTGGAAGTAACCTGCCCATCATGCTGATAAATGCTGTAATATCACCCAAAACAATGCATTGTGGGCCTCTGCCCTATAACCCAAGCTCTTCTCAAAGAGGGAATCATTATACCTACGTTTTCCCTCACAATAACCATATTCAGCCAATTCTTAATGTCTCCACCAATGAAGGGGAATCAACCATCAGTTATACGATTATCAATGTGCATCATCATGGGCAATTGCTTTGATGTGACTTACTTGGCCAGGATTGTAAGCAATTTTTCACTCTGTTGTCCCCTAAAGGCAAGCCAAACATTTTATCTTTAATATCACAGCTGGGACAACCTTCCAACATCTACAGGCCCATGTATTTGCCCTCAGTTACTTAACCTAAGCTCTTATCCCTCTATACGCTAAGAAGGGTTAGTACAACAAATAGATTCCTAGCCCAGATAGTCTTAGATAACCACTTAACTTTATACTGCCTCTTGGCCAAAAAAAGGGATTTCTTTGCCATAAGAAACACTTCCTGTTACATATATGTTAACTCAGGGCCTGTCAAAATTAACTTACAAAAAATGGCTCAAGTGTGGGGAGCAGGGCATATGGGAATCCCTTATATTTTTTATGTGAAATTTGTATAATCTAAGTATCTTTAAAAAAAGAAAAAAAATGGCTGAAGAGATCAAAATGTTTCACAATATAACCAAGGTTTTAAAAAAATACCTCAGACTCTGAAAACCCTCTAGCATTTCCTTCTAGCTATCTCCTGAAGGGTAGGAGGAATGGCTACACAAAAGGTTCTAACTCTTGTTTTTACTATTTATTGACGTTTTTATTATAAACAAGATCTTCAAGTGTTTTATGCGCTGACTCAAACTGCCACCCTGACTGCCACAAAATTCCAAATGAATGATGCCAAGGCATCAAGTGATGGATTGGCATAACTATCAATTTATTTTAGTGTGCTGCCTCAGCATCCGTCTTACTTTGAATAAGCCACTTGCCTCAACACTAATCTTTGGTCCAGTTTATAATCAGCTTTCCAGCTCTGGAGCATAAATTTTCCCTGAGCCCAAACTCACAACTGCAGCCACTAACTGTAACACATACACACCTCACCATGATCACACATCTGGTCCCAAATTACATGCTAACTATCCCCACTGCTCTCAGTCCCTATCTTTTTTCATATGCATTTGCTTTAAACTAAGCAATCCATCAGTCCCATGGGAAATCTACTAACCTCCACCCCTGGAGCACAATAAACGTACAAGTCTCCAAGTCCCTCTTGATCTTCTTATGTCTAATAAGCATCTCAAACTTCCAAGACTGGGCTCTTTATACCACCTACCCCAGAAATATTTCCCACCCAGATCATTTGTTGGTAACTCCATCCTCTCAGATCCTAGATACCCATGACCTTCCCATCTATTGTCAACAACACATCCAATGTAATCTATTCAAATCAATACAGGACATGTCATCCTTTGCTCACAACTCTTCAGAGACACCCCATTCATTCAGAGTTCTAACAATGGCATAACCAGCTCTGAAAAATCTAGACATCTCTGCTCATTTCTTCTTTAACCTCATCGTCTACTGCTCTCCCACTTGATCAATCCATGCCTTTACTACATTTCCATGCCTTAATGTCCTCAAATAAATCAGAAATGTCTTACTTAAGACCTTTGCACTGACTCTTTCTTTTGCCCAGAGTGCCCTTTCCACAGATGTCAACACAACTAAATTCTAAACTTCTTCAGCTTTTGCTCAAAAGTCACTTCTTTTGGAGGCATGACTCATTTAAAAGTTCAAATCTTCAGAACACCAAAACCACTCTCTCCTGGGAATTTATGGTTTGTGTTTCTTTCATTGTATTTAGTATTGTATTGTATTGTATTGTATTCCTTAGCTTATTATCTGTCTCTCTTGTTAGAATATCAGCTCTTCAAGTTGAAGGATCTTGTCTGTTTTGCTCACTGTTGTATAGCAAGAATCCTAAATAATCCCTTACTAATCACTCACATGGCTCAGAGGGAGAGAGTAGTAGGTGGGGATGAGATAGAACAGGTGGGCCAGATATCAGCCTGTTCCTTGGAAAAGAAAAGACTAAAGCTGGCACTAAAACAGCTTCAAGGAAAGGGGAGGGTGGAACTTATCAGGTGGGTTGACACAAACCCACCCACTCTGGAAAAGAGAGGAAATGAGTTAGTAAAGGGGCTATGTGACAGGCACCCAACCACATGTGTGAGAGGAGAACCTGAAGAGGCAGCCAGTAAGCTGACAGGTGCCCAACTGGCTTGAGGGAAAGAGGATCTGGGAGGGGTATCCTGAAAGCTGTCACGCACCTAACCTGCCTGAGGGAAAGGGAAGCCAGGAGAGGCAGCCAGCAAGCTGTCCAGTGCCCAACAAACCAGAGAAGAAGGGAGACAAAGAGTGATCCAGTGGATTATCAGGCACACAGCCAGCTCCCTGGGGGAGGGAGATATAAAGAACAAGCAGCCTTGCTTGGAACACAAACTAAGGATTTTTTTTAGTATGTGTGTGTGTGTGTGTGTTTATTTCTCCAGTTACTTTACCAGCAGAAGGCAGGCTGTGGGGTGATTGATTGTTGAGTACAGTCAACCTGAGACAGTTGCTGGTGGCCAGAGAGGGAGGTCTTCTTTATGTCTCTTTTCTCTTTTCTTCCTCTCCTTAGTTTCTTTCATTTTTCCCACTTTCTTTCCTTTTCTTTCATTCCAACATCTCTTGTTTGGCCTTCATATCTTCCTTCTCTTCTTAACTTTCCAGTTTTTTTTATTTTATTTTATTATTTTATTATTTTTCCTGTTTCCTTTTTTCACCCTTTTATTGTTATTCACTTTTATTTTTTATGGTTTTTCGTCTTATTATTTATTTTCATAGTTCTTTTGTTGTTCTGTCCCCAACCTTTTAAAAAGTCTTTCTTTCTTTCTCTTCTTCCCTTGTTGAGGACCTCATATTTTTTCAGGGGGAATATGGTCAGGTACAACGATATAGAATTAGTGGAATGAAGTATCAAAGAGGACCCTTAACACAAAAACAATGAAATAAAACCCTAGGCTAGAAAGAGAGGCTAACTAACTGAATAAACCCATCAAGATAAACAGATGCCTAGACACTCACAAAAAAAATCACAAGCCATACTAAGAAACAGGAAAACATGGCCCATTCTAATTAATTAACTGAAATACAGGAGGAGAGGCAGATATGGAATAATTAATCAAGGATATCCAAACAAATATCATGAATCAACTTAATGAAGTGCAGGAATAGATAATGGCTCAATGAAGACACTGGGGAAACATACAAAAGAAATTGTAAACTTACACAAAAAGCAAACAGATATGATGGTGATGAAACAATGCAGGAAATTAAAACTATGTTGGAAGCACATAGCAGCAGATTTGTACAGGCAAAGAAAGAATTAGTGACACTGAAGACAGGAGATTTGAAATCTCATATAGTAGAACAGGCGGATTTTAAAAAGGAAAAAAATTCAGCAGGGACTCAGAGAAATTGAATGATAACATGAAACACACAAACATACACATTACAAGTATACTAGAGGGTAAAGAGAATGGAAAGCGGGCAGAAGGACTGTTTGAGGAATAATAGCAAAATTTTCCCTACTCTTATGAGGGACATGGATGCACATGTCCAGGAAGTATAGGGTACAAACAGAATAAATCCTAACAGGCGTATCAGGAGACACATTATCATATTGTCAAATGCTTAAGAAAGAGAGAATTCTAAAAGCAGCAAGAGAAAAGAGATCCATCATATACAAGGGAATCTCAATAAAATTTTGTGCTGATTTCTCATCTGAAACCATAAAAGTAAGAAAGCAGTGATATGTCATAGTTAAGATGCTAAGAACCAACTTCCAGCCAAAAATTCTCTACCCAGCAGACCTGGCATTCAGAAATGAGGGAATGTACAAAATATTCACAGATAAACAGAAATTGAGTTTGTCAACATGAATCCTGCCCTTCAAGAAATACTAAAGGGAGTTCTGCAGGTTGAAAGGATAAAACAGGAGATGGAGGGTTGGAGGAGAGTGTGGGAAGGAAAGTTATTAGTAAGAATAACAAAGTATAAAATGAGAAACAAAAACAAAATATGACATATATAAACCTAAAGAAAAAAATAGCTAAATTAAATACTGCCTTGACAGTAATAACCTTATATGTCAAGGGATTAAACTCTCCAATCAAAAGACACAGATTGGCAGAATGGATATGGGCATATAATCCAACTATATGCTGTCTACAAGAAACTCACCTTAGACTCAAGTACACAAAAAGGTTGAAAATGAAAAGTTGGAAAATGAATTTACACACAAGCAATAACCAAAAAAGGATGGAGTATCTATAATAATATCAGAAAAAATACTTTAAATGCAAAACTGTTGCAAGAGACAAGGACACTATACATTAGTAAAAGGTGTATTCCACCAAGAATAAAGAACAATCATAAATATTTATGCACCTATACAGGTTACCCTAAAATACATGAGGCAAACAATAATGAAACGGGTGAGAAATAGATGCCTCTATGATGAGAGTGGTGGCTTTAATCCACCATTCTCACCATTACACAGAATATATGGACAGAGAGTCAATAAAGAAACAGAGACTTTGAATAATATATTGGAAGAACTAGATTTAATAGACATATAAAGAAAATTATACCCAAATACAGCAGGTTATACCCTCAAATGCACATAGATCATTCTCCAGGATAGACAAAGAACAATTCTTAACAGATTCGGAAAGATTGAAATAATGCAAACTAATTTCTCTGAGTACAACAGAATGAAACTGGAAAGTAAAAAAGGCAGAGAAACAGAAAAGGCAGAAATATATGGAAGTTAAACAACATACTCTTAAATAGTCAGTGGCAAAGGAAGAATTTGCAAAAGATATTGATAACTACCTGGGATTGAATGAAAATGAGAACACAACACATCAAAACTTATAGGATGTAGCTAAAAGAGTGCTGAGAGGGAAAATTATAGCCCTAAATTCCTATATTTAAAAAGAAAGAGCTAAAATCAAAGACCTAATGACACAGCTGGAGGAATTATAAGAACCACAGACTAATTCCAAATCAAGCAGAAAGAAGGAAATAATAAAGATTAGAGCAGAAATAAATGAAATTGAGAACAAAAGAAAAATCACTAGAAAAAATAAAACCAAAAGCTAGGTCTTTGAAAAGATTAATAAAATAAAACCTTAGCTAGGATAACAAATAAAAAAATCAAAGATACAAATGAATAAAATAAAAATTGAGAGTGGAAATATAACCATTGATTTGATCCACAGAAATAAATTGTATAAGAGGATACTTTGAAACATTGTATATCAACAAGATGGATAACATTGATGAAATTTCTAGAAGCAAGCAGACAACTGACATTGATAAAAGAAGAAATAATGCTTAGTGGCAAAGCCCTAGGATGTGTATATCCATTGCAGGTGATGTGCCACACTAATGAAAGATGTTTATGTGGGATGTTATGGGAGGTGTGGGAGGTAGGGAACATGGGAATCCCTGTAATTTCTGTGTAACATTTAGGTAATCTAAGCACCTTTAAAAAATATATATATATATATAAAATAACATTTATGTAAGCAAATGCACATATATGCATATATATTTATATGTCATTTTACAAATATTGGTTTGTATTGTGAAAAATTTGATTTTACCCACAATAAAAAATAAATAAAATAAAATAAAATAAAAGAAGAAATAGAAGAACTCAACAGACCAAACACAAATAGTGAGACTGAATTAATCATCAAAAACCAACCAAACAAGAAAAGCCCAGAACTGGATGGCTTCACAGGTAAATTCTCCCAATCATTCAGGAAAGAACTAACACCAATCCTTCTTAAACTCTTCCAAAAATAGAAGTGGAGAGAATATTACCTAGCTCAATCTATGATGCCAACATCACCCTTATGCTAAAGTCACATAAGGATGCCAGAGGAAAAGAAAACTACAGATGAATCTCTCTAATGAATTTAGATGCAAAAATCATCAAAAGAAATCTTGCTAATTGTATCCAACAACACATCAAATGAATTATAAACCATGATCAAGTGTGTTTTATGTCAGATATGCAAGAATTTTTCAACATAAGAAAATCAATCAACGTGAATGGGGGTGGTTGGCAGAGATGGAGGTGATGGTGCAGGCATGTGAGCAGGGTCAACGTATCCTCTTAAAATAACATAATTAAAGAAACTTTTGTGCTTCAAAGGAATTTTTCAAGAAAGTGAAAAGGCTACCTACAGAATGGGAGAATATATTTGGGAACCACTTATCCAATAAGGATCTAATAATTGGGAACCACTTATTCAATAAGGGTCTAATATTTGGGAACACTTATCCAATAAGGGCTGGACCCATGGAGCAGCTCAAGGCTGAGGAAATGAGCCATGCCTTATGCCTGATCACCACATGGTAGGATGCCAGAATCACCAGTTGCTGACTTCTGTGAGAAAGCATCTCTGATGATGCCTTGACTTGGACATTTCACAGGCTTGAAACTGTAAACTTTTACCCCAAATAAAATTTTCATTATAAAAGCCAACCCATTTCTGGCACTTCCCATCAGCAGCCCTTTAGCAAATTGAGACAAGAATGATATATGGGGAAAATACAACTAAAGCAAAATTAGCAGTATTATTTTAACATTCTTGCATCAATTGTAACAAAGGTACCATATCAATGTTAGGTGTCAACAATAGGGGGGTATACTGGAATGTTGTATTTTTCATTATTAGAAAAATGCTACATGTCACAGAAACAACCAAATTTCCTTGTCAATTACAGTTTTACATTGAAGCTTCTCTGAAAGTGAAGCCAGTTTCTGATCAAAACTTCATCTTCAGAACTAGAAAAAGAAGAACTTTACATGAGAAGCAAGACAAGTCTATACATTATATTCTACCTTTCATTTAGTATAACCCTGGTAAGAAGGTAAAGGTGGGGCAAGGTCAGGTGCCTCATCAGACAGGGCCTTTTGAATATCTTGAACATTATATAGCTACATGCTTCTATGGAATATAATTTGTTCCTTGTTGCCATAGGTATGTTTTCTGGGTAGAGGCCATTTCCCTGTCACAAGGCTACAGTGTTCATAATAGCTAAAAATATATTAAACTTCCCCACTTGGGGAAGTCCTGCTGCTTTCTCAAATAAGATGGCTGGAAGATCTGGAATATATAACATTGCCAAATAAAAGAAAAAAGACTAGTCAGGCAATCCCTCATTCTTAAAGCTTGCACAATCTTACCTTTATTGATGAAACAAAGCCAAATTATAATTAATGCCTAAGAGTTACCTCATGAGAACCTCCATGTTGCTCAAGTGTGGCCTCTCCTTAAGACAAACTCTGTAAATAAACTCACTACCTTCTCCCTAACATGGGAGAAGAGTCCCTGTTACCAAGAGATTATTACCAAGCATTAATTAATTCTCCCATTGAAGGTGGCTTCTGGGGAGTCCCAGAACAGGTTTGCTCCTGCTCCCAGTCCTGGAACTGCATAGCTGGAGGATCCCCATTAGGAGCTCACTAAATGACAGCTGTGGGAGCCCTTGCCCCTTTCCTGAGCACTTCCTCCACACTATTGGCTTCCATATGGCTCTGACAGTATGAGCTGTAGAGTGAATCCCTGCATACCTGTAAATGCTGCCACTCAGGAATATTCACCTTCCTGCTGTGAGCAAACACCCCTCTCTCTGATAGGAAATGTCTCCAGTTCTGTTAGTTTCCTATGGCAGATGTAACAAGTTACCCTGAATTTAGTGGCTTAAAACAATACAGGTTTATTCTCTTATAGTTCTGGAGGTTAGAAGACTAAATTAAAGTGTTGTCAAAGCTATGTTCCTTCTAGAGGCTTCAGGGGAGACTCCATTTCCCTGCCTCTTCTATCTTCTAAAGGCCATCTGCATTCCTGGGCTCATGACTGCCACATTACCCCAGCCTCTTGCTTCCATGACACATTTCCTATTATCCACTCTGACCTCCTGTCTCCAGCTTGTAGGGAACAATATGTTTACACTGAGCCCACCTGGATAATACAGAAAATCTCCACATCCCAAGGTCCCCTTGACTAAATCACATCTCCAAAGTCCTTTCCCCAATATATAAAAGAACATTCATTGGTTCCAGGATTAGAACATGGACAATTTTGAGAAACTCTTATTCTGCCTACCACTCCAAGGGACTCAGCATCTTTGGCACCAACTCCTGGGAAAAGGCCATCTTTCCCTCTCCTATAGGTGATGATGCAGCATCTCTCTGACACACTGTGGGGTGCTCACTTTGAAAGGTGCTTTAGAATCCATGTAGGCTCTCAGACCTGAGTTCAAATCCTGCCTACTTGTTAGCTCTGTAACTTTACACATGTTTAGTGTACTTTCTCTAATCCTCAGTTCCTTTAGCTATAAAATGAAGACGGTAACCTAACTCTGCAAGTGTATGGAAAGATTGAAGATAAAGAATATAGCACTGTGGCCAGCAAATAGTAGGTGCTGATTTGGAGGATTTCTAGTCAGCTACATGTAAGTGGAAGTGATTCTGTTCCCCAACTTTGTGTGCAGGTTGGATGGTGGCTTGAAGGGTTCTTATAAGGTTATTAAAAAATAAACTATAATGTAACCTATGGACTATATTAAATAGTACAATGATAATATTCTTTTATGAGTTTTGAGAAAAGTACCACACTTGTGCAAAATGTTAATAATGAGGGCAGGTATATGGGAATTCTGTATTTGCTGTATGATTTTTCTGTAAATCTATGACATTTCTAATAAAAATAATAAATAGAAAAGTTCTGGCATATGCTTCCAATCATATTCCTAGTGGTAATATGGATTGGATTATAATCCCTCTCAAATCTATTGTATCATAGATAAATATTGTATATCAATATCTGCCTACCTTGAAGTCTTGTTGTGCAGCTCAACGGGTGTTTAATAATTTAAAATGTATTTCTAAATTACTATGATCGCCACAAATGCAAAGGGATATCATTTCTGGACTGGTTATTAATGCTTTAAGATGCATATATTTCGTGGATATAAAGATTTTAATGCTTTTCCTTAACCACTTGTCCTGAATTGGGTGACATTAGAAGACTTAAAGGTAAACAGTTAAAGATACTTTAACTTTTAAAGGTAAAAGTTATTTTAGAGTTATTGCACCAAAAAATAATTTAACTTATTAGAAAATTGTAGTTGAACACATAGCACTTATATGTCTGAGCTTCTGTGCATGTGTGTATGTATATTTGTTGTTGAGGTGGTATCATAGCGGGAAGGCCTTCGGACATTTTGTCCTCGGTACTGCCGCCTCTGGCCGGAGCGCCAGGGCGCTTGGGTTTGCTGACTCGTGGAATTGGAGGAACCTAAGATCGCGCCTCTTTCTAGGTCGGTCCGCATACTACATATTCCAGCATGCAGTGCCGCCTCCCAAAATGCATCTCTCTTTCCAGAGCTTGGCGTTGTCTGCCTGGCGCGCCGCTATAGCGGCGGTTAGCTGTTGTCCGTCCTCATGTCCTTGGTGGTGAGAGAAGCCAGTGAGAAATGGCAGGAAGATGGCTTGTGAACCGGCAAGGGTAGGTCTAATATTCGCCGCTGTTTTGCTTGTGTCTTGGGGTCCTGGGAAATGAGAGGGAGGTGCGCGTGGTGGCAGGGCAGGAGAGGGGTCCGAGGTAGTGGCGTCCCTGGCGGTAAGTCCTCCCAGGCCTGGGAGTTAGTCTTATCGCAATTCTGGATCACATGCGTTGGATCTCAAGTGGGGGCCAGAGATGAGGCTGGAGCATCCTGCTTGTGCCCAGATGTCCGGGCATTTGGTCCCGGTGGGCTGAACAATGACCTCCTGGACACTCAATTATAGCTCGTGGCTTCTCTGTGTTGTGTCGCCCTGAAGACAGTGGTTTAGTGACCTGCCTTGCTGTTTGAACCTGTCCCTCCTCATCTGCTTTCCCAGAAAGGAAGGCAGCCAGCCAGAGGCTTATTTTTCTACCTACCCCTCCAAACTTATTTCAGAGTGGCTGGAAACTGCACAGAGGGAATGCAAAGGAGAAGGGATCCCAGCCTTTCTGGTGACACCTCTCCACCAGCTGCTAGGCTTCCTCAGATCTGGTATCTGAAGGCTACTTTTACCAAGCCTTGGAATATGAAAGGTGATCCTTTCCTCTGCTGCCATGTATACAAATTTCCTACTGCTGGAAAAGAAACAACCTGGGCCTGTATCCCCTAACCCTGGCCTTCTTTCTCAGGAGCCAGGTTCCTGTGACAGCTGCAGTTTCCCTGGCTGAGAGACTGGGCAGGGTCTAGTGTTGGCACAACATTGCTGCCTTGACCCCACCAGGCCTTAGCACTATGGTTTGAGAGCCCAGAGTCACTCATTTCCTTGCTGAGTTTCTATAAAAGGAGGGTGCCCCCCCTAGCCTGACATATTTTGGGATGCTGGGGCTTTCTTCATGGCCCTTAACAGCCTCTTAGGACTGTGGCCCAGAATCTCTAGGAGGCTATTTCTGGCTCCTTGGTAGGCTGGAGGCTTCACTGTTTCTGAAAGAAACCAGGAAGGGCTTGGTCTCTGCTTCCTCTGGGGGTCCTGGAGGAGTAAGACATATCTCCTCTCTGCCCTGTGGTGTTGGTCACCTTGTCCCAGGTGACACATTGGTGGTTTGGATCCTGACTCACACTCATCTAGACTTGCAGGCTCAGTAGGGCAAGTAAGTTCCTGAGGATACATCTGAGCCAGGTTCCTCAGGACCTGGAATGGATCACGAGACATCAAGTGCTGCCTAGGCAGCAGCCCAGGCCTTGCACCTGTGGGCAAGTGTCTAGCACTAGGAGTGCATTAGCCAAAGGTAGTGGTACAGCAGGTTTCCTGTCTGTCTGTCCAGCAGAGCTCCTCATGCCCCCACTCTTTGCCTTTATGTTTTGTAGTCCCAACTGTCAACTGTGGAAGCAGAGATACTCCCACAGCCAATTAGGGGTGCATTCCCCTCTTCCTCCTGGGCTCAACTCCCCCCACTGCCCAGCCCTTCATAGAGTAGACTTCTGTCTCCTGAAGTCCCAGGAGGGTTTAGAAGCAGTCTAGGTTGGTGGGACAAGAAGGTATTCTGGAGGCAACTAGTTCACAATCCCAGTCTCCATAAGCCCTGGGACTGAGGCACTTATTTAAATCTTTGAGCCTCAGAGTCTTCATTGTAAGAAGAGACCACCACCCCTAAGTCACAGTGTTTATGGGAGAATGAAGCCCCTGGCAGGGACAGGGCTCACTGATTTGTCTCCAGTCCCGTCCCAAAGATTGTTTCTAAAACACAAATCTAACCTTTTCCCTTCCAACCCTATGGGTGTCATAGGCCCTATAGAATTTGAGCCCTATTGTCCTCACCCCACCCTCCCCATCCACTCGTGCCATCCCAGATTACCACTGTTCTAGACTCATGTCCCCCTCCCCCGATAACTACCTTTGTAGTTTTTTAAGGAAGTATTCCCTGACTTCCCTAACCAGGCATGACCTCTTTTTTTTTTTTTTT
>JAQZBX010058180.1:0-17808 GCA_029593785.1 Cabassous unicinctus
GACCCCTTACTATGTCCACACTATACTGTGTATTATGAAATAAATATATCACACCCGTACCAACACGTCCCCACAAGAATAATGCTTTTTTTGAATTTCAATTCAAGTTCACAGACCCCTTGTTAAGAACCCCTGCTCTAGAGCCAGGCTGGGTGAGTAGTCCTGTGGAGCGCCTCTTGGACTTGTCTCTGCCTCCTGAAGGCTTGCTTATCATTTCCAGGATGCTTAACTTGCAGTCTCAAAGGAAGAGTGCATTCCCAGGAAGAGTGAGGGAGAAAGATTTGGGGCCCGGGGTGATGATATCAGATACACTGAACTTGTTTCTGTGTCCCCTCATTCTGGTTCCAGGGATATCAAACAGTTGCTAATGAGGTTGGTGATATTTTGTGTAGCTTCTATGTCTTGAACTCTCTCATCTCCGAGATTTTGTCCTTGGTCTTGTCTTTGTTCTAAGACCTCAACAGGCTCTCTTTTTCTCTGGACATGGAATATAGAGCTTTGGTTTTGAAATCAATTTGGATTCGTGACTCTGGAACCCCAATTTCTTTAGCAAGTCATTCTTTGGAATCAATCCCAGGGTAAGGGTTGTTCTTAAATGCCTTGATGAGAGTGCATAATTGGGAAGAGGTACAGGAGGCATGGCATCATCTGGCTTCTCTATCTAGAAAAGTTTGAACCTTTGCAGGATGATCTTATCCATGGTCTTGGCTTGATTCTAAGGCTTCCTCAGGTTCTGTTCTTCTCTAGAGTGTCTAGTTTGTCGATTCTGAAACCAAATCTGGATTCCAGACTTTGGTGTTAATTTCTAAAGCCAGTAGCATAACTCAGATAAGGTTTTTGGTTGAAAGCGTCCATAAGGATTTTCAGCTGATCCCCTGTGAATTTCGTGTGACTGCGCCTTCCATATGCAGCTATGATCTTGTCTGATGAGTTGTCCTGGGCAATGTTGGAAGGGATTCCTGGTGTTCAAACATGTGACTAGGAGTCGAGAAATTTAATACTGACATAAAGCTTACAGTCTATATTCCTTTTTTTTTTTTTTTATGTCCCAACAATGTCCTTTTGAGCCTTTTCTCCTCCATTCCTAGATCCCGTCCAGTATCAAGTATTGCATTTGTCATTATCTCTTCAGTTTCTCTTTCTTTTTAAACCATGGAAACATATACCCAACATAAATCTTCCCATCCCAACCCCTCCCAAGTACACCATTCAGTGGGATTAATCACATTCGCAATATTGCAGTACCCTCTCCACCATCCACTACTAGAACTTTCCCTTCACCCCAAACAGAAACCCTACACTCGTTCTGCATTAACTCTCTGTTGTCCCAGCTCCCACCCCTGGTAACCTATACTTCACTTTCTGTCTCTATGAGTGTGGTGGTTTGCAGTCATATGTACCCCAGCCTCAAAACCATGAGTGACTAGCTTCACATTGTTTAACCCAACCCTTTTCATTGTATTTGCTTTGAGCAGCCTAGGAAACTAAAACAATGCATTTGTTTTTGTTTTTTAATTATCTGATATTTTCTTTGCAGTTACCATGGAGTTTAAATTTAACATTATAAATCTATAGCAATTTCAATTGGTTCAACACCAACTTAACTTCAATAGCCTACAAAAACCACATTCCTATACTCCACTATCTCCCTACCTTTATGTAGTTCTTGTCACAAATTGCATACTTATACATTATGGGTACAAAACCATTGGTTTATTATTACATTTTGTGCATTTGCCTTTTAGATTTGGGGGGAAGTAAAATGTGGTGTTACCAATAAAAAATACAATAGCATTGGCATTTATATTTACCCATGTCATTACTTTACCACAGATCTTTATTTCTTCACGTGACTTCACTCAATTGTCTAGTGTCCTTTCCTTTCAAGCCACAGAACTCCCTGTAGCATTTTTTTGTCAGGCTGGTCTAGTCGAGTGGTGACAAAGTCCCTCAGCTTTTTTTTTTTTTTTTTCAGTCTGGGAATGTCTTAATCCCTCCCTCAGTTTTCAAAGTTTTGCTGAATATAGAATTCTTGGTTGGCGATTTTTTGTTTTCAGCATTTTAAATATGTCTTCCCCACTGCCTTCTTGGTTTCCATGGTTTCTGATGAAGAAATTGGCACTTAATTTTATTGAGGCTCTCTTTTATGTGACACATTGCTTCTTTCTTGCAGCTTTCAGGATTTTCTCTTCATATCTGGCCTTTGCCAGTTTGATTACAATATGGCATGATGTGGGCCTATTTGAGTCTATCCTGTTTGAAGTTCATTAAGCATCTTGAGTGTGCATTTTTAAGTCTTTCGTTGAATTTGAGAAGTTTCCAGCCATTATTTCTTTGAACATTTTCTCTGGTCCTTTCTTTCTTTCTTCACCTTCTGGGACTCCTCTAATGTATATATTGGTAAGCTTGATGGTGTCCCACAGGTTCTTCAGGCTCTGTTCACTTTTCTTCATTCTTTCTTCCTTCTGGTCCTCAGACTGGATGATTTCAATAGTTTTATCTTCAAGTTCATGGATTCTTTCTTCTGTCATCTCCAATCTGCTGTTGAACCCCTCTAGGAAATTTTAAACTTCTGTTACTGTGGTCTTCAGTTCTGTTTGGTTCCTTTTCCTAATTTCTCTTATTGAAATTCTTTGTGTTCATCTATTGTTTTCCTAATTTCTTTTAGTTCTTTGAACATATTTTCCTTTAGCTCCTTAAGTATATTTAGGGCCACTTTTTAAAAAGGCTTGTTCTGGAATGTCCCAGATCTGATCCTCCTTGTTGATGGTTTCTAATGCTTTAATCTTCTCCTTTCCTGACCACCACTTCTTGTTTCTTTGTATGTTTTGTAATATTCTGTTTAAATCTGGACATTTGGATATTTTAATATGTTGTCACTGGAGTTTAGATTCTGGGGCATCTGTTCCTTAAGGTGCTGAACACTTTTCCCAGCTCTTTTTCCATCTCTTCTTACTCCAACTTCTTACCCCTTACATAACTGCATTCTCAGGTTTTTACTTCCAGTCTTTTTTCCCTTGTCTATTTCAGCTGCTTCAACCTCTAGCTGTGCACTAATGACTAATGACTTCTCTACTTCCACTCAGCCATCTCTCCTGACTCCACACTTGTTTACCCAACTGCCTCCGAGACATCCTCAATTATTTGTCCCAGGGGTAGCTCAAACTCCACAGGCCCCAGATGGAAGTCATCTTGCTATGTGACCTTGGGCACCTTAGTTAATTGAATTGGGCCTCAATTCCTCAACCGTAAAGCCAGGGTATTACTAATAGCCACCTCATACAGGAGCCTGTTTTGGACATTAACTGAAATAACACAGAACAGCATGTCCTATAGACCTTGGCACATGGTAAGAGATTTATATGTTGTTTACCATTCCTGAATATCTGATTTTGCCTCTCCTTTTCCACTGCCACCACTTTAAGCCCTCATCATCTCCTGGGACCAGGGACTGCTCGTTCCCTGACCCCAGTCTTTCTCCTCTTCCAGGTCTAGTTTCTGTCGTGCTTAGAATGCTTTTCTGAAAAAGCATGTTTCATGACACCACCCTCTTCTTATAATATTTCAATGGCTCCCTACTGCCTTGGGGACAAAACCCAAACTTCTTGGAAGGACACAGAAGGCTCTTCAGCACCTGGCCTCAGTCACAGTCCACCTCACTCCCTAAGCTCCAGTTGGTCCTTTCTCAGGTGGTGATGCCACAGTACTGTCAGCTCAGTCCTGCAGGAGCATCCTCTCCTCCTGCTACTTCTCCTCCTTGCAGATGTAGCTCAGGTACCACTTCCTCTTTGGAGTCTTCCTGGACTTCTGGTGAGGACCAGCATCTTTCCTATTTGTTCCCCAGGAACTCTGCTCTAGCATTTCTACTTTGGTAATTGTCTGCTCCCTTGCCTGTCCTCCCCTCGAAACAGAGTAGTCTGCAGACAGAAAAATTATCTCATTTCCATATCCCCAGCACCTGGCACAGTGCCTGACACAGTAAGTACTCAAGGAAAGCGAATCTGGGCAAAGTGTTTCCGCCAAAAAGAAAACAACTTTATTTAGGGAATCAGTATCAAGGTTTAGCGAATCTACTCCTCCAGCGGTCCACGGCTGCACAGGGGTTCCTTTAGGTGTGCGTGGATATCCAATGCCTGCCCGTCCTTCTTGGTGCTTCATCTCGGCGGAATGAACCCACATAATTAAAACAGACACAGGGCTGCATCTGCAGAGCCTTTTTTCTCCCCACCCCAGCAGACTTCAAAGGAGCCTGCGAAGGCACAGCCAGCGGGCTAAGGTTAAATCCTGCGCCCTTTGTGCGACGTAGCCGGGAACCGCTCAGACGTCCGCCCACCCGACGGGTGCAGGGCCGGCCTGAACAGAACGGCCAGCAAAACGCACCCGCGCGGCGCGGCGTCGGGCAAGGGGTGGGCGGACGCATATGCGCGGGCTTGAATGGGAACGCTCTCTCGCGCTCTCCCGCGCCCCTCTGGCCCAAGACTGCCCGGAGGCCGGCGGGAAAGCACCAGGCGACCGGCTGTCACGTGCCTGCAGCCCGGCGCGCAGCGCGGCGGGGCGGGGCCAGCGCGGGCGGGGCCAGCGCGGGCGGGGCGGGGCGGAGCGGGAGCCGGGCACAGGAAGCGCTGGGAGGCCCGAGCCGTCCCAGGGTGCCCCGCGCGGCGTGGACTCGGGTCGCTGCCGCCATCCCGCTGCCGAGGGAGAGAGAGGCCCACCCGCTCGCCGGCCGGGCCCGTGTGAGCCAGTGCGTGAGGGCGCGGGGGGCCGTGTCAGTGAGACGCAGAGCGCAGCCGCCACCTCCAAACGGACATGTTGGAGCCCAGCGCCGCCGCCTCTTTTTCTTCACCCTCCGAACGGGACTGAGAAGGGGCTCGCCACTCCTCCGCCTCTGCCTCAGCCGCCTGTCCCGCCGCCTGGGCCGCAGCTTCTTCCTGCCTCGGCCTCTGGCTCCGCCGCTCGCCGTCTCCCCGCGTCTTTCAGGCCCAGCCGGTTTCCCGGCCCCGCTCCGCCGCGGCGCGAGGTCTATGTGACCGGCGGGCCCGGAGCAGCCGCCGCCGCAGCGCGAACATGGACGCCGTCAACGCCTTCAACCAGGAGGTGAGGGGTGCTCGGGGCAGGGGGGTGCCGGGCCTGCCGCGGGGACCGGGGCTCTGTTTCTCCCGCCGCCGAAGGTTTAAAGCACTGGTCGGGGTGGGAATGCTTTCTGCCCGGGTTCCGGGGCGGCGGGGCCTGCGCGGAGCGGCCTGGGGCCCGGGAGAGGTCGCGGCGGCCCCGGGAACTGACCCCACACCCCTCCCCCATCGCCCGCCCCAGGGCGGCGACCTCGGGCGGCCCCCCTGACTCCCTGCCGGCCTCCCCCAGCCCCCGTTGGCGCCGGTTCCTCTAACTTCACCCCCTTAAGTGTTCTGAGGCACTCGCTTTCTGTTCCCGCCCCGTTATTGGCTTCGCGGTGCCGGGAGCCACCAAGGGGCTAAGAAAGCGGCGCGGGCGGGCGTGTGGGGTTGGGGGCGGGGAAGCGGGAGCATCTGCCGGTCGCTGGGCTGGCGGAGCGGCGGCCTCGGCTCTCCTGTTGCTCAGGCCGCCGCGCGTCGGCGGCTGGACTCTGATCCCGGGTCGGAGAGGAGTTGGAGAGGGTGTTCGCGCTCTTCTCCGGAATTCGTACACCTGGGAAATGGGGTTAATAAACGGACAGGGGGTGGCTACTTATCATTTCGAGTCGTGAACATAACACTTACAGGTTCTATGACCCAACGTGACACCTAAAAAGTTGAATGGGAGAGAAAAGTATTCGCTCCGCCTTAGTCCGCTAGAAATCCGACGTTAGCCTCCAGTCCCCCACCCTCGCACCCCCTCCCGAGGTAGTTAATCCTTGATTCCCTTCTACGGGAACATTTACATGTGAAAACCTCCCCAAACCGGGAACAAAACTGTCTGCTACTTTAAAACTCTCTGGTTGTATCAAATCATTCCAGGTGCTGCTCTTGGAGTGTAGCGCCCACATCCTACTTAACAGACTCGATTGAGGGGAGATAGGTGGGGGGTGGGGTGGACTTGACCACTGATGATTTAAAATGCAATTACAGAATGGAACCTATTGCCATGTGTTCACCTGGATTTTTTTCCCACTGAAGAGGAACCAACCTTGAAAAAAATCAGATGTAGTTCGAGATGTCTTGATAACGGCGTTGAAAAAACTTACTGCATCATACAAGATTTTTGTAGTTTAGTTTATAAGAGAATTAGGGTGCGGTAACTTTCCTTTCCATTTGCAGTGCCATAATTTGAGACCCTCCAGTTATGCTGCAGTTAAGACCGTTTATTGCCTTACAAGTTATTTTAGAAATGATTTGTTTTTCATTAATGGGTACATAACAGTAGTTGCAACTTGTATTGAACAATGTCTTCATTACTGATGATTTTCAGAGTAACAATATTTCCTAATTTTTGATGGTCAGAGAATTTGTAATACTCCAAGTATTTCAGGTTTGAAAGTTGACTTTGTTTATTGAAGGTATAATTCATTGGAATACTGGCTTAATGAGGGCAGGGCCTTTGTATTCTCTTGCCCCCACCCCAGCAGGTGCTCCGCAAATACTTAATGAATGTTAAATAAGAATGCAGATCAATTTTTTACAAATTTGAAGTACATTTCCCTCAAAAATAAAATCTGATTATAGAATATTTTTAATGAACAAGAAAGTGGATTTTTGGGGTACCCTAGGATCAATAGTATTTAATTCTGATTTAGGCATTATGGAAGTGGACATTAAGCCAAGTATATTCTGTAAACCCTGAAAATGTGTGACCCTTCACTAGATTTTATTTTGAAAAAGCAAAATTAGGAATGGTATTGACTTCTTGAAATGGGGAAGTGGGATTTTAACCTTTTAAAATGTGCAAAATGAAAATTCTCTTATTGTTGCTCATTTTCCTCAAATAATTTTCATTTCTATCCCTTGGCCTTTTTTTATGAACTGAAAATTACATTATGTTAGGTATTCTCAATTCCAGCTGTCTTTTGCTAAATTTAAAAATTTTTTTCTGGAGAAATTAGTCCGCCATCTCATGCCTTCTTGATTTGTAGTGCTTTTGAACTATTTCTTCCCATTCATGATATGTTATTGATTACTTCTCTCTAACCTGGAATCTTCTAAATCTAATCTTCATTTTAAAAACTTTAGCGTTCCTGCTTAGCTGCAAGGCTGTCCCCTGAATACTATGGGACTATAGAGGGTCTCTGTCTCTCAAAGGGCCCAATCTAATAGGAAACATAAAGTTTAGGCAAATAGCTTCAATATATGATAGAACAGCTTCCTTTTGGGCCCTTATAAAGTACTGTGGGTTAGCCACGGAGGATCAGTGAAGACTTGGGAAGAGAAAAAGATGCCGGTTTTGGGATTTAAGAAGGTGTAAGAAAAAGTGATCAAAGGGCAGCAGTGCTGAGAAATAAGTGAATAGTAGTTTGACCTGGGAGGCTACTGAAAAACAGAGAGGTTATAAAGTATAGTTTGGGGCCTGACATTTACAAGTTTTATGGCTCTCTAATGTGTTGTGGGTAAATGGTGGAGATGTTGAGTAGTGGGGTGACATAATCAAAACTCTGTTTAATTTGTAGTGGTATTTAGGATGTATTATAGGAGGTAGAAATTGGGGTAAGGTTGGCCAGGTGGAGACTGGGGTTAAAAAAGCAGGTAGAACTTGAACTTAGCGAGTCCATAGTGGGAATGGAGAGGAGGGGGAAAAGGATATATACCAGAGGAATCCATGGACCTTGGCATTTGATAGGTATTTAAGCTCCATTTGCCCCCACATTCTGTGTACTAGGAGAGCTGTGGCATCATAAACACAAGACAAGCAGTCATCTAAAGCAGATTTAGTGGAGAGGAAAATGTGTTTGGTTTTCATAACAGGTTGAATTTGAGTTATATGTAGAACAACCTTGTGGAAATTTTGGACAAGCATTTGGGCATGTAGGACTCAAACTTGGAAGCAACCAAGGGATAGAGGGGGACATCTGGGAATCATCCTTAGATGTGCCCAGGAGAAAATTGAGAGGGGAAGAGAAAAGGACTTAACATTTAATAAGCATCTGTGGCAAGTCAAGCATTTTATATGTACATATCTAATTTAATCCCATATCCCTGCATGACATCCATTTATAGATGAGGAAACTGATTCTCAAAAGAAGTTAAATAATATTCACCTGCATGCCTCCTGCTAGCTAATGTCAGAGCTGGGATTTGAATACTGATCTCCAACTTAACTGCTGCCTGAAGATATTTTATATAATACTAGGGGAGTGGTCAGAGGTAAAAGACCACTGATGGGGAATGGGTGTAGCTCAGTAGTTGAGCACCTGCTTTCCATGAACGAGGTCCCAGGTTCAATCCTCGGCACCTCCTTAAAAAAAAAAAAAAGTAAAGAAAAAGACCACTGAAATTCATGGGGGTTGATGGGATCTGAAGTTTAGGGTTGAATGGTGATGGGAAATAAGGAAATATGTAGTTCTATATGCACAGTAGTCTTTTGAGAGGTTTGGTAGTGAGGGATTAGAGTGAAAAGTTCCTCAAGGCTGAAGGGAAGGAAGAGGGATTTATATGTCTTATATGGTATGTAAGGTCTCAGAGGTTAGTAAGTGGCTTTTAAACCCTAGCTTGTATTAGACGAGAGTAGAATCTTGAGCATGTTGGGAGAGGCGGAGGTAGAAAAGTAAAGTTAAAAGCTGCAAGATGGGTTGGTTAACTTGGAGCAGAATTGTGGACAAGTGGAAAGGGACAGATCAGAGACACAGTTAAAAGAAAAAAGGTCAATATCTCTGATACTAAATGGAAGATAAGAAAGATGAGGTTATTAAAGACATTTAGTGGAGTAAGTATAACTCAGTGGTTGAGTGCCTATTTCCCATGTCCTGGATTCAATCCCTGGTACCACCTAAAAAAAAAAAAAGAGACAAAAAGACATCTACCTGAATAGTTGGAGGACTTTATGGCAAGGCCCTGTATTAAAGTGTTATAAAAGAGAAGTTGCATGAAAAAGAATCAGTTATGGCCAATACTTAATTGTATTCTGCTATGTTGTATACACATTCCTTAAAAGTGAAGAGTTTGGTACTTAGTGAAAGTTTGAATGGATGAAAGTTACAGATTGGATTGCATTTTTAGCCTTAAATCTTCTCTCAATCTAAAATTATTTCTTGGCATCCCACTATTTTTGCAGCATCTACTACACATTAATATAAATAAGGCTTTTTAATAAAAAATAACTTCTAAGGGAAGCAGATGTGGCTGAAGCGATTGGGCTCCTGTCTGCCATATAGGAGGTCCAGGGTTCGATTCCCAGGGCCTCCTGGTGAAGGCAAGCAGGTGCAGCAAGATGACACAACAAAAAGAGACACAGAGGACAGACAATAAGAAGCACAGCAGACCAGGGAGCTGAGGTGGTACAAGAGATAGAGCGCCTCTTTCCCACTCCGGAAGTCCCAGGATCGGTTCCTGGTGCCGCCTAAAGAGAAGACAGGCAGACACAAGAACACACGGGGGTGGGATGGGGGGAAATTAGTAAGTAAATAAATCTTTAAAAAAAACACAAAAACAAACTTGACAAATTAGTGAGAAGAATGGCAATGTTTTCCATTTCTGCAAATCTCTCTTAAATATTTGATTAATAAAAGCTGGATTCTCATATCTACTTCTTCATCCTTTGTGATAACACATTTCAGGTAGGTTCTGGAAAACACTGCTCTATACTTATAAAAAGATGAGAGTGAAAATGGTAATGTCTTCATATTAATATGAAAACAGTTTTGAACCCAGAGACCACAGATTGGGAACTCAGGGACACCCAAGTGGGGGGGAAGAGCTCATACCACTTTTTGAGAACAGCACTAGTGTGCAGGAAGCTGAAGTAGTAGTATGCATGTGATGCTACTTTGATGTGCAGGAAGAAAATATTAGAGCTTTTATATTCATTTTTATCTTTAAAATTAGAAATTAAGCTTTATGAATACCTACTGTTTGAAAAACACTGGTACACCCTTGTTATCCTGAAAGAAGAGTCAGGTTCCACATCACAGTGTGCAGCTTGCTGCCCCTTCCTGTTCCCACTGCAAATCATTCTTTGTGACTGTTGTACATTTTATTTATTGATTACTAAGTGTGATTGTCTTCTAGAATCTAAATCATTTCATGAGGTTATCTTTTTAAGTATTTTTTTTTAAACCAGTACGGTTAATCTTTTTTGTGTTTTTATCTTTCTCTTCTCTGAGAGTTCTATCTAAAGAAGTGGACAGAGTTGAAACAAAGTTCTTACTGTGTGGAAGAGATATAAAAGACCAGATCAATGTTTGAAGTAAACATGGAGGTTTCTCTTGTCTCAATTTACCATGTTTATGCTATTATCTTAGTTTAGGATATTAAAAGTTGATTATAGTTTTACTTCCTCTGCTCCTTCTTGAGTCTCAGGAAGTTGTGTTAAACAGTAGAGGTCTGGCTTTAAAGTGAGTCAGCTAAAGCTCCAGCTTTCTAGAGCAGCATTTGTCACTGAAAATATCCCCCTCCCTAATCTATCATTTACATGGACACATGATTTGGAAGTGATTCTGAAAAAAATTGGAATAATGGAAAAATTTGTTTATAAATCTTGTAAAAATTTCAGAATAAGATGGCACTTTATATTATAGAAAGTTGACTAAATGGTAGTTGCTTTTGTTTTACCAGATATAAATTGAAGGAAGAAAATTGTTACACAAGTGATGAGCCTTTAGAATTATTCATAACATTTGTTGAGATAAGTCAAACTTTTTTTAAAGTGTTTTTCAGAGCAGCAGCATCCAACTTAAATAATAAGCTAAAAACAAACTATGCTATGATATATCTAGAACAAGCAGCTTACCTATTAGAAGTTAAGCATTTTGGTAACATTGGTTGGTTAAGTATTGCGTTGTGTTCATGTTGAACCATAGAAAAGGTTAAGAGATGGTAATAAATTTGTATTAGGATTAGGCCTTACCAAGATCTTTTGAGAACTTAGACTAGGAAAGACATGTCACCATTTTTGTGTGTTATTAAGTATAATTAACAGTGTACTGTCATGGTGGGTTTTTTTTTTTGACAGGAGAGATTTCACAAATAATAGTATAATTTATTATACCAGGTTTGCCCTCATACTGTTGAATATTTGCATGGTTTATAGATTACATTTCATTGCTTTATAGTGAGAGCTCTGTCAGTGCTTGTGAAGACATTGATAGGTAGATACCTTGATATTCCAATGAAATACTGTACAGATAACTAGCAGATTTAGAAAGAAAACAAACATAACTCACGAGTGGTGTTAAAATTTGGAAGCCAGGGTTTTGATTGGGGGGTGGGGAGGACAGCAGGGCTCAAGTGAAAAGTGGAGGGCCACCCAAGTTATAATTTGTGTTTGGATAATTGGTGGTTTTTGGTATAAAGCCACGTAGTCAGTATCCCAATTGCAAGAGACAGTAGAGAACAGTGGCGTACTAGCTTATTTGACATCCAGTGCAGATCTCATGCACATGCGCTCTCGCTCGCTCGCTCTCTCTAACCACATCTTTCCTCTACAACACAATTATTTTCAGAAATAATTATGAAATGAAATGAGTAATAAAAACAGCCAGAAAAGAAACTTGAGCTTCATTCATTTATATATATATAAAGCCATGCCAGTTGCCATAAAATAAAATATATGTTCCATTGGAAAGACGCAATGGATTACTACTTTCAAAGTGCATTAATATATTTTTTGAAACAAGAAAAGCTTATTTGCACATTGGTCTGTCAGAGTAATGAAGAAGGATAATCCAGGTTCTTTGCAGGCCTTAACGTCTGCAGATTTGTCAGTTACTGTCAACAATTGATCATCTCATATTCATGTTCAGTAGACAGGTTAAACTAAATTTATCCATCTGTCTTTATCCATAATTGATTGAAGAACACTTTTTATTTTAACTACAAAAAGGTTTTGCATGAAACAATAGATACACAAATAGGAAAAGTCTTAAACATAAGGGTACATTTGCCAGAGATTAACAAAACCTCATTTTATGAAAAATTCTAGAAGGAATAGTGCTTCTTTCCATGTCTCTTCAGCATTGATTCCAGCAACTTTTTAGAATATCTCCTCAGTCAAAAAATTTCACGCAAAGAAAGTTTTCCCAGAAAATGCAATATAAATTTTAATTATATTTTGTACACACTTTTGAAGTTGTATGTTAATGTCCATTTCCTTTTTTGTTACCTATTAATGGCCTTCTTTGTAGTTTTTGTTCTTGGATCTTCAGTTTTCATTTTTGTGTTTCACTGTACCTTTGTTGAAGACCAACTGGCTGTTTACAGGTATTTCTATGTCTGCTTAACCTCACCTAAAACTTTACCAGAACAAAAAGATACCCGAGGAAAGAAAAATTACACACAGCTGTCATATTTCAAGTATACTGTTTAAACACGGGAATTTATATAGGTACCACCGCTTACTTCCAAATGAACAGATGTAGCAGCATATCCCCATGTTTTGGGCTCCAATCATGTAACTGGAGTTTCCAAAAGAACTGCCATGTAGAATAGCTTGTTAGAGGATAGGTAATTAAAATGTGCACATTTGATGCTTACCTTGTATATTGTTAAAGCCACAGCAATTGTTTAAAATCTTAGAGTCTCAGTTAACAAAATATTTTTGGGAAGGAATCTTTTATCCCTGATATTACTTAAAATTTCTAGTGTTTGGTGATAACAAACTATCAATTTTATTACTGTATTTAGAGTCTTTAGAGACAATTCACTCACTCACTGCCTACACCAGGGTGTACTGCTCCTGTCGCCCTACTGTAGGTATGCTGTTGCCTTTAAATTCAAAAGCTGATCAACCCTAATGTTTCTAAATCTCTCTATAGTATCCTCAATATATCTGTATGCACCTTAGCACAAGGATTACACTTTATTTTGTCAGAGCTAAGTTTTAAATGGATTATAGATTATTTACTTAAAGGACTCCTACACTATAGAAATTTACTGCAATATGCCTTTTAAGTTTTTAGGAAATAGTTTTAAATGTTAATGGTCATATGTCTCTTAATAGTTGTCGAATGATAGATCACATTAGAAATGTCAACGAAATTTGGGGTTCAGTAGGAGATATGTCCCAAATTTTTATAAAGGCCTTTTACCATTGTCTAATTTAATAAATTTAAGAGCATATTTTATAAAGTTAGTGTAAACTCCCAAAAGTTAGTTTTTTGTTTTTTATATATGAACTGCCTAGAATAGGCAAAAGAGAAAGAAAGTAGATTATTGGTTGCCAGAAGTAGGGTGGGGGGAGAAGAATGGGAAGTGACTGCCAATAGGTTTCTTTTGGGGGTGATAACAGTGTTCCAAAATTCATGGTGATGTTTGTACTACTCTGTGAATATACTGAAAAAACACTGAACTGTGTACTTTCAAAGGCTGAATTTTATAGTATATGAATTGTATCTCAAGGCTGTAATAAAAAACAAAAAAGGTTTTAGCATGCCATTTTCATTGTTTCATTGCTTCATTGCTTGATCTGATTTTCTCTCAGATTGAAAACAATGTCCAGGAGCTACTGGGTGGTTTTGTTTTGCTATTTTTTGTTTGTTTGGTCTATGCATTCTTTCCATTTTAAAGGTATGGATCCTGGAAAGGTGGTACAAATTGTCCCAGGTCAAACAGTATAGAAGTAGATGTTTGGAGATTTGGCTCAAGCCCAGTTCACAGCTCCACATACCTGGCCTGCAGTTTTTTGATAAGTGTCTATTGGATCATGTGCAACTTTTGTACATTTGAGACATGGTGGCATGTGTACTATCAAAATAATATACTTTTGAAAGAATTTGTCAAAGTTTAAGAATAATGAACTGTAAGTTTTATGTCATTCACAGTTAATGCAGTACATAAAATCAACATTTAACACAAGATATGCTTTAGTCTGTTTATGGTTTCTTTTTTTTTTTAAGATTTTATTTATTTATCCCCCCCTGATGCTTGTGCTCGCTGTGTCCATTTGCTGTGTTTTTCTGTGTCTGCTTGTCTCCCTTTGTTGGGTCGTCCGGCTGCGTCAGCTCACCGCGCCGCGCGGGCTGGCTTGCCTTCACCAGGAGGCCCGGGGAAGCGAACCTGGGGCCTCCCATATGGTAAACAGGAGCCCTATCGATTGAGCCACATCCGCTTCCCTGTTTATGGTTTCTTTTACTAATTTATATTCAAAATTGAATTTTATAATTTATTAGAGGTTTTGTAAAAGGCTAACTTTCGATTTTAATTTCATGCTTGCATTGATCAAGTCATTACAACTTTGGAAATAACTGGATTTAAATAAAATACATAAACTAAAGTATGGGTTAATTTTAAATTTTATCTTTAAATCAAATGATTTTAAATTCTAAAACAAACTTTTATTGCATCTGTTGAAGGAAGTATTTAATTCATAAAATGTTTTATAGCCAACTTTTAAGGGACACAAAGTTCACTAGTGAGGCATAATAATTAATAAAAGTGATTTTGAAATCTGGCTTCTGTGCTCCCAAATTAGGGCAATGGCATGGATGAAACATTTGGCATTTCCTAAAGTCACCTCCTGGCCTTTTTCTTGAGTAAGTGAAAAGGAAGAAGTTATGGATTGATTGGAGTTCAGTGAACCAAAATGAAGGTTAAGGAATGGAAAATGACCTATTGTGGAAAGCTGGAACTGAGTGAGTTAAAAGCCCTGAATCGGAGAGAAGCAATCTTCTTTCGAAAAGTGAATATTTTGAGTGAAGGGCAGACCCTTGGAAATTGTTGAGAAGGTAGACTTAAATAAAGAATAAATTAGGGCCTACTTTATAGGGCAAGTTGTCAGAAATTAACTACTTAGGAAATTAATTTTGCCAGCAGCAAATGGCAACAGAAGGTGATACAATTAAAGACTGGGGAAAATTGCAAGTGATGTTTAAAAAACTGTTTACTATATTATTAATATTCTACTTTTTAAATGCATACAAATAGTTAACTACAAATGGTTTTATATTTAATAGTATATATTTGTACTTAAGTGTGTGTATTTTGTAAAATATTTTTCTAAATTAGGAAAACTAGGAGAAAGTGAGAAACTAGAGAAACTAAGAGAACTAGGAGAAAGTGAGCCAGTTTGTGGGAAAATGTGATAAGGTAATTGAATTTAGGAAGAAGTAAGTATGAAAATATTTTAAACCTTTGAACTTGAGACTGTTATGTGCAACTTGTAAAAATACCTGATTTTGAATCTAGAAATTTGAGGAATGACATTTATGGAGAAATAGAACTATTTTTCTGTTCTGTAGTGTTTGTCACACCGAAGACCTTGCTCAGTAGGAGCTAGGAAGCAGGACAGATTCTTTTTCCTGTCTCTATGTTGAAAAAAAAAAAAGCCTTGCAAATTGTATATTTCACAATGGGAATATTTCATGTTGATGCTAGATCTGTCTTGTCTCCATATCTTCCTCTAAGCAAGTGGAAAAGTGGCTAAACGGTCGCTTTCAAATGAGGGATTTGACTCTGGAATGTGAATGGAATTTACATGGGAGTAAATCATATCCATAATTAAAGGAATATTTTCTTTAATACCCATGTATTGTTAAAAAATAATATATTCGACAATGACTTCCTAGATTTGGAGTTTAGATCTACAAGGGCTTCAGTTATAAGGATTTAAAGGAGAAATTTCTAAATCATATTTTTTTAATTTGTTTTAGTAAAGATTTACAAATCATTTAAGCATAATAACTATTAACTTCAAAGACAAGATTTACTCCATGGGCAAGTCATATACGGTAATGATGATATGTAACCATAGTTTATGGCTTACTTAAATTTTTATAATCAAAAGTGGGAGAAAGAGGAATTTTTGCATCTCAGACACACAAAGCTAAAAGTTCATTTCAAAAT
Source organism: Cabassous unicinctus (assembly GCA_029593785.1). NCBI lineage: Eukaryota > Metazoa > Chordata > Mammalia > Cingulata > Chlamyphoridae > Cabassous > Cabassous unicinctus. Next base: position 15,936 of record JAQZBX010058180.1, read on the forward strand.
CCATGAATTAGAATTGTTTTGTTTTAAAATTAGTGCAGATGAGTTAAGTTTAAATAAGAAATAGAAGTAGAGAAAAGAATCCCATCTTTCAAATGCCATTAACATTTTAGAGTATGTTCCGTTCAGTTCCCCCCCACACACACACCTGTGTTTGGAATTTTTATGTGGTTACCAGGTTGTCTCCCCTCCCCTCCCCCCTTCCTTCTTCCCCTTCCCTTCCTTCCCCTCCTTCTTTTACTTTTTATTTTGAAATGATTTCAAACTTACAGGAAAGTTGCAAAAATAGTGCAAAGGTAACTCACAGAACTGCAATATACCCCTTACCAGGCACCTAAATTTACCAACTTTGAACATTTTGCTACATTTGTTGTATCATTCTATCCATTTTTTAACATTTGAGAGTAGCTTCCATTATACTCTACTCCTTTACTATTTAATACTTCCATGCATCTTTCCTAAGAATGAGGATATTTACTTATGTAACCACATTGAGTACAATTACCAAGTTCAGGAAAGTTAACATTGATTAAAAAAAAAAGTTGAGTCTGTATTCCAATTTTTTCAAGTGTCCCAGGAATGTCTTTTGGGCATTTTGTCCTCTGTTATTAGATCCAGTCCAACGTCATGGATTACATTTGTCATTGTCTCTATAGTCACCCCCCCATGTCAGTAACATACAACATAAAATTTCCATCTCAACCACTCCCAAGCATACAATTCAGTGACAGTTTCATTCACAGTATTGTGCTACATCACCACTACACATTATGGAAACGTTTCTATCATCACAAGCCGAGACCCTGCACCCATTATGCATTCACTCCCCACTCATCTCTCCCCCTCTATCCTGTCCTGGTACCTCTAGTATACTTTGTCTTTATGAATTTGCCTATTCTAAATATATTATGTAAGTGGAATTATACAATGTATCTCTTTTTGTGTCTGGCTTATTTCACTCACCATAGTGTTTTCAAGGTTCGCCCATGTTGTAGCATGTATCAGAACTTCATTCCATTTTCCAACTGAGTAATATTTTATTGTTTATATATACACCACATTTTGTTTAGCCATGCATTTGTTGTTGGACACGAGTTAATTCCACCTTTTGGCTATTGTGAATAATGCTGTGAACAATGCTGTGAACATTGGTGTACAAATATCTATTTGAGTCCCTGATTTCAATTTTTGGGTATATGCCTAGAAGTGGAATTGTGGGATCATATGGTAATTCTATGTTTAACTTTTTGAGAAACTGCCACACTGTTCTCCAGAGTGACTGCACCATTTACATTCCCATCAACAATGTACAAGGATTCCTGTTTCTCCAAATTCTTGCTGGCACTTATTTCCTTTTTTTTTTTTTTTGAATAATAGCCATTCTAGTGGGTGTGAGGTGCTACCTCATTTTAACTCGATAGTTTTAATAATATGGATTATTTTCTGATTTTAAAATAGTAGTAGAAAATTTAAGAACATGTGGTTATTGCTTCAGGTAGATTTCTTTTGTAGAATTATTGGTTTAAAAGGTATGAGCATATTTTTAGTTCTTGATAATAGATTTTTAAATTTTCCTCCAGTTAGGTTTTTCAGCTGTGTATGTGAGTTCCCTTTTTGTTTTATGCTAAGCCATTGTTGCCAATTAGATAATTGAAGAATTATATTTCATTGTCTTAATTTGTACTTTGATTATTGGTGTGGTTGAAAATTTTTTTATTAATTAACCCATTGGTATTTCCTTGGTTAATTGTGTTGCTTTCCTCTGTATATTTTTCATTTTCACTAATTTGTGCTGTTGATTAACTTTTTTTTTTATTTTTTATTTTTAAGATTTATTTATTTACTCCCACCCCCCATTGTTTGCACTTGCCGCCTG
>JAQZBX010058181.1:0-17793 GCA_029593785.1 Cabassous unicinctus
CTGAGGTCCACATGGAAGAGGTTAGCTTTGTGTACATCTCATGAATATGTGTGGACATATATACTCAAAGACAGTGAGATGCTCAAGGCAGGTGTCAGGGATCTATGGAGAGGAATGTTGACAGGCACTACAACAAACTGGCAGAATACTGCTACTCACTCTCACCTGTCACATTTTCTTCACAAGCTTCTTGATCCATGATTTCCTGTTAAAGGAAGGTTAATGTAGCCCTTCCTATCTTTCTTGTTGTGTTGTTTTGAGTTACAAATGCAAACATTGTAGAAGCAATCCATGAATAAAAAGTAAGGCACAGCCATGAAAATGCAGTTTATCTGTGTTAAATCTCCTGCCTTTCAAAGCCTCACATTGATGAACTCATAGGAAACTGCACAGAATAGTCTGCTATTATCAATCCATTAATTAACAGATGTTAAGAGTCAGTAGCCAATTCATTTTTATTGAACATAAGCATATTGGAAGAAATAGGAATTTCATGCCAATGATTAATTATGATATAGATTTCTACTCAGTGTTTTAAAGGATGAATTGGCTGCTGAACACTGGCAAGGTTCTGATGATTTTAATCATGAGATGGACATATGGTGATCGCTGGAAGAATAATAGAAATAGAGAAGGGAGATAAGATACTTTTAAAATCTAAGTGGTTTGGATTCACTTGTCACTGTACCCAGCCACAATATCTAAGGCAAACACACTTTATATAGTTCTTCAGGGGAAAAATATCCAGCAAAGTGATGCATTTTGCACCAGCTCCACATAATTAGAAATGTTCTTGTACTGCCTCAGTCTATTATTCACCTGTGTTTCTATAATTAATGGTTTCTTTGTTTTCTATTAGCTATAGGAAAATATGTGGTATACTTTAGATAGTGTATATGAAACACTAAGTAAAGTGTCAGGCATACAACTAACACTCGACAAATGTTAACCTTCGCTACTATGTAATCATTAATTCTAAAACACTTTAATAAGATGTATAATTTGCATAAATTTGTCATTAAGGATTTTAGGGATGATCACCCATTGCTTACCACAATTTCCCTGTAGCAACTTTACCAAGGACCTAACACTTAGCTGGGTGATATCTTAATATAACCCAGCAGAAGCTATTTTATCATTTAATGGAATAACCATGGAGAGGATAATCTAGGTATTTCTATTTTCCAACCTAACCCAGATAACTTCCAATGAAAGCATTAACTTTAAACAACATTGAGCAATTTTGTGGCAAGGATGCTAAGAAGTTGAGTGAATTATTATTCTCTTCAGAGAAAGAAAGAAAAAATAATTCTAATAATAACCAGACCTAAAATGTCCTTTGGGTATTAACTGTCCATTTTCACACTTTAATCTCCCATCTTTTACAACCCTCTTTTCTTAAAACTTCAGCTAGGTCACATACTTTTAATCATACATTTGAAGGAGAACAAATAGATAGTAATTGCGTCACATGAGATACTCCCTGATTTCTTCTGTACCTCCAACATTCCGGATGGAAAGCTGCCCATTTTCACCTCTAAGACTGCACAGAGAAGCCTTTGTTGAAGTCAGGAGCCCTGTTTGATCTCATGAGAGAATGTTCTGTCCCTCCAAGCAATGCCCTCAGCTCCACCCATATCCCAAGCAAGCTAGTTAAACTGTCTAGACAGTACTGGCTAATTGTTAACATGCAGGTCTTGTTGAGGAAGAAGCTCTGATCTGTAGCACTTGCTGTTTCCCTAGTGTTTCTGTACTTGCCATGGCTCATATCCAACTCTCTATGTTTTAACAAGTGATTCACAAAATTACTGAAAATTTAACAATGAGTTCTTTTGAGCTGCTGTTAGTTTGCCCAAGATACTTACTGAGTGGCATACTGGAAGTGAGTTTTAAGTAGAAGCTATCTGCTTAAAAATCATTAATCTTTTTACCATTCAACAAATTTTTCCAATATAGCAAGAAGTTAGCAAAACAGTAGGACTTTATAAATTGTTGATTATTTTATGGCCTATCTCCTGTTTTTTTACAGTAATTCACAAATTATTAGTAATAATTAGCAAATAAGTAGGGAAATCTTTAAAATGATATCAATGTTTCCCCTTCCAATAATATTAAACTAGATAATTAGGACTAACCATTCCTCTGGGAACAGTACAAAAAGCTAAACATCTCTTAGAAAGCATGGAAGAGCAATCAAAGCAGTTCGGAAGTATATAATCAAGATTTGGGAGAATGAGGAAACTTATGGGCATGCCTGTGGGGGTATTTTTACCCTAAGATACCTGCCACCACAAAAGGGATTGAACAGTGTTTTGAGGCTGAGCAGCTCGTTCAGCAGGCTCACACCTGAGGACCAGAGCTTGAATACAGGGCATACCAAGGAGTGGATGCTGGTAACCACATCAGCCTTATTCCTTAGAACCCAGGAAAATTCACCCTAGGAATGAGGGTGGAGTAAATATAGACCATACTTCACAGGGCCTTAAGACAAGCTTTAAATCTTCCCAGTCACAGAATGAATTTAAGTAAACGGCATTGAACATAAAGTAGTACCTCATATTCAATTCTCAACATCTAATTATTTGTGGGATACTACAGTGATGTATCAATTAATTTGAGTCTTGTCTTTTTTTTTTAAATCAGTCTAGCTGAAAGTTTTCCTTTACCTGTCTTTCCAAGAACCATTATTTGGTTTCATCAACATTCTCTACTGTTTGTCCATTTTCTATTTCATTTATTTCAACTTCTGTCTTTATTATGTTCTTTCTTATATATATTTTGGGTTTCATTTGGGATCCTAATCTAGATTCTTAAAGTGAATCATAGGTTGACTGAAAATTCTTCATCTTTTCTAAAATAAGCCATTAAAGTTATGATTTTCCCTCTAAGTATTGCTGTAGATGCATCTCACAAATTTTCATACATGTGTTTTCATTTTTTCTCAGTGAAAACTATTTTCTAATTTCCCCTTGATTTCTTCTTTGAACCATAAAATACACAGAAAAGTATTCAATTTCAAAATATTTGAGCATTTCCCAGGTAACTTTTTATTTATGATTTCTATTTTAATTCTATTGAGGTGAGAATCACAGTATGCATAATTTCAATCCTTTGGCATTTCTTGAGAAGACATGTTTTATGACCCAGTACACAGTCTATTTCTGAATAGCCTCTGTGTGTACTTGAAAATATTTTTATGCTATTATGAATGGAATGTGCTATAAGTGCCACTTAGATCAATTTGGTTAATAATATTGGTCATTACTCTAAATTTTTAGTGCTTTTCTGTCTTCTTTCTTTCATTTACTGACAAAGTTGTATGGAACTATCCAAATATAATTATGCACTTGTTTATTTCTTCTTTCAATTTGTCAGTTTTTGTATTAGGTATTGAGAAGTACTCTCAGTAGGGGCATGCATTATTAAGTCTTTTTTTTAATTCGATGTATTTATCATTAAGAAATGTGACTCTTTATCCTTGGTGATATTCCTTTTCCTAAAGACCACTTTGTCTACACTGTTTGGCTTTCTTATGAATAATTTGCATCATATATCATATTCCATCATTTAACTTTTCTTTGTGTTTATATTTAATATGTTTCTCTAGTAGACAGCATGTACTTAGCTCTGCTTATTATTGATTCTAGCAAACTCTATCTTTTAATTTGAGTGTTTAGATACTTATATGTAAACAGAGGGTAAATATAGAAGAAAAGGAACAAAGACCATTCATAACAAGTTTTTGTTTTTTTTTAATGGCAAATAGTAGATATAAAATCCCTTTTTTGGAAGGTTTTTGTAGCATTCAGAAGTCTCTGAAACCTTCTTTACAATGTTCTCTTAATTCCAGTACATGGTTCATCTCATTTACATTATTTAAGTTCCAATTTGCACTGCTTATATAACTATTTGACTAATCACCTTTCCTCCCATTTTGCTCTAAATGCATATACTATTTCTCTTTTTCTCTGTCTCTCTCTGTCTATTTATACTTATATATAATCAGTACAAATTTGAGACATTTTGTCACATTTCTTTAATCTTTTTTCAAACAGTATTGAAGATACATTTTTTTATGTGCTTGCTTGCATTCCTTCTCCCCATATTGTCAACATGCTAGTTCTACCCACCGTGATTTACATATTCAACACAATCCCAATCAGAATTCCAACAGCCTTCTTTGCAGAAATGCAAAATCTGATCATCAGATTTATATGGAAGGGTAAGCTGTCCTAAATGGCTAAAGCCATCTTGAAAAAGAAATTAGTTGGAGGTCTCACAATTTCTTATCTTAACACTTATTACAAAACCAAAGTAATCAAAACAGCATGGTATTGGCACAAGGATAGACATATAGGCCAATGAAATTGAAGTGAGCATTCAGGAATCAACCCTCATCTACGGCCAGCTGATTTTTGACAAGGACATGAAGCCCACTCAATTAGTAAAAAATAGGCTAGGCTCTTCAATAAACATTGTCAGAAAAATGGGTGTTCATATACAAAAGAATGAAGGTGTCCTTCACATCATATTTTAAAATAAACTCAAAATTGAACAAAGTCCTAAATATAAGAATCAAAACTATAAATCTTCTTGAAGAAAACATTGGAAAGTGTATTCATGGCCTTGTGTTATGCAGTGGTGTCTTAGACTTTATACCAAACCACAAGCAACAAAAGAAAATATAGATAAAAAAGACTTCATCAAAATAAAGAAAAATTTTTGTATAACCTACAGAATGTTAGAAAAAAATAGGAAACCACATAGCTGGTAAAGACTTAATATCCAGAATATATAAATAAATATGACAATTCAACCACAAAAGGCAAATGACAAAAAAAAAAAAACAATTTAAATATGCACAAAAGACTTGGATAGACATTTCTCCAAAGAAGATATACACATGTCCAAATGCAAATGAAAAGATGCTCAATATCATTAGTCATTTGGTCATACACATCAAAACCACAGGAGGTTCCATTTCACTCTCACAGGTAAAACTAAGCCTTTTTGATTTTTAAATTTGTGGGGTATTTTTGCATCTTACACTAGCTTGAGTGTTGAAGTCACTGGGGGCCTAGTTTTAGTTGGGGCCTCCAGAATTTCCTGAATTTTACCTCCAAATCCCTGCCATATTTTCACTGTGAAAACCAGAGAGAATTCCCATCATGTGCCCAGCAGGGAGAGGTGAAAAGTAACCATTTTGAAATAGGATCAGAATTGTCTGTTCTCCTTAAGAAAGGACTGCCCTCAAAAGAAATTTTTTAGCAGAACCTCACTTAACTGGGGAGAGAGAAATACCCAACTCCAATCCCCTCCAGCCTTCCTGTCTCAACCAAGGGTTTGGGAAAGCTTAGAAGTACTTATGAACGTCATACTGTAGGGCTACAGTCTCACTAAAAGACTAAGACCTACTCATAGGATTATAGAGTGCTCCTCTAGTCCCCAAAACTTACCATAAGATCAATAGGGCTTTTGTGTAACATATTACAATGGAAAGAAATTCCAGTCCTAGGCCTTATACAAAAAGTCTCTAGGAAACTCAAAGTTAACAAGGGAGACATAAAGAAGGATGCCAGAGAAAATTTTAATCTCTGACACCTACAACTGAAGCAAACAGTAAACATAGCCTAACTCCTAAACAGAAAAGCATAAATCTCATGCCAACAGCCTATTTATCTCAGTTCCTTTTATACAGAACATCATATCTGGCTTTCAACAAAAAATTACAAGTAGAAGAAAAGGCAGAAAAAACAGTCTGAAGAGACAGAACAAGCATCAAAATCAGCCTCACATATGGAAGATGTGTTGGATTCATCAGACCAGGAATTTGAAATAACTGTGATAAATATGCTAAGGATTCTAATGGAAAAAGTGGACAATATGAAAAACAACTGTTTGTGTAAGTAGCAAGATGAAAACTCTAAAAAGAAATCCAAAGAAAATTATAAAAATTGAAAACACTGTAACAGAAACAAAGAATGTTTTTGATGGGCTTATTAGCAGACTGGACATTGCTGAAGAAAGAATTAGTGAACTTGAAGATATGTCAACAGAAACCTCCAAAACTGAAATGCAAAGAGAAAATAAAAATTGAAAAATAATGGGCAAAATAGCCAAGAACTGTGGGACAATTATAAAAGGTATGACATGCATGTGATGGGGATATCAAAAGTAGAAGAAAGAAATGAACTGAAGAAATATTTGAAGTAATAATGTTGAAGAATTTTCCAAAGTAATTAGATATTGTGCAGAATTTTCACCCGCAGGTTTCATGTTCAAGGTACAGTCCAGCCATTCCATTAGACCTAAAGTCTCCTTCAGGCTACAGAATGGCACAAAGAAAAGGAGGGTTGGGGGTGGTAAGTGAGGGTTGGGAGATGGCCACTAGGCATGTCCATGACTTCCCCAGCAGTGGTCATGGACCAGTGTGTTCTCTTGTGATTTTTCCAGGATCAAAGAAAAGCTTTGTTTGTGTGTGAAATGTTGTCACCTAAAGAGATTTATGTGAATTCAGAGGCTGAATTTGGACCACCACAACAAGAATAAAGAGATGAGCATTTACACTTGGGTGAGGGGTAAGACATCTGTATGGGCATCTGGGCTGCTCTCTAAGACTTAGACTCTTGGCATGGTAGGTATACTTGGGGCACTTCTGTGGAAAAAGAGTAAAACCACAGATTTGGAGACTAGCAGGAAGACAACCTCAAAGGGAGACAGTTAGAGCAAGCCTGAGGTTTGACATGGTGCATTCTGAGGGTGGGCAGAAGTTTTTGATTCTGTTAATTGTTCAAGTATACATCTTCTTCATTAAATAAATTTAAAATGGGCTACCATTTCATTTCCAATACAATTTTATTGTACAAATATAATTACTGTTTCTCTCTCTTTCTCTCTCTAATTTTTCCTTCTCCAAGTAGGCATACAAAAACTCACACAGAACTATATTTACATTTTGCAAAACAACTTGTATCATGGAAAATGTATTTTTCTGCAGCTACCTTTCTTGATTTACCAATATGTCTGGAAATTATTCTATGTCTGTATGTAGTAATCTTCTTTGTTTAGTACAGAACTGTTCCTTATAATCATATTTAATATAGATTATTCTTGCACTAAGGATTAGAAGTTTGCACCTTTCATGAATTTTCACTTTAACAAAGTTTGCAATTAACATTTATGGGTGTATATTGGTGTATCCGTAACAGTATTTCCTTAAGGTACATGCTTAAATTTGAAATCAATAGTACGAACAGTTTACATATTGATAAATAATGCCAAAGCACCTGAAATATATCTATATCAATTTTCCTTCTGCCAAAGAGTGTTTAAAAACCATTCTTTCCTCAGAAACTCACCTTATCTGTCACAAGAAAAACTGTTTAACCATTTGGGAAAAAATTTAATTGTAGCCTCTATTTTATATTATACACACTGATTGCTGTAGGTGAATTAAGAATTTAGAAATGAAAGATCAAAATTTTTAATTCTTAGAAATGTAGAGGAGAATATCTTTTTGATTGAAATATCATTTATAAAAGAAAGCATAAGCCATAAAGAACTCCAATCATACACTCAATATATAAAATTCTGGTTATTATGACTTTATGAAATCTTATCTTATTATCAGTGTTTAAATTTTTACATTATCTATACCACTGAAATATTAGTTTTGTATGTTTGAAAGCAAAACTGATATCTATACCATAAAATGTAACATTTGATTTGAGATTGGCAGTGAAGTTCATGAATATACTCACTGTGACTTCCAATTTGTTGATTATTCTATATGAACAATTGCTACTAATAAAAAAGAAAAGGAATGGGCAATGATAGCTACTTTGGTGGAATGCACTCCTTGGATTCCAGGGCACCTCAGTGAGAATTCCTCGTCTATGGGCTTGTCCTTTCCTTTCACACCATCACCTTGATGAGAAATACAGACCTCAGCCTGCTGCCATTACTGGATGAGTTTGGCCAAACCCCATGTGCTTACTTAGAGATTGGGCCATCTCCTTTCTGCAACATCACAAATATAACCCCACAAATGACACATGTCTAGAGTAAAGAGAGTTGGTGGCTGTGCCTTCCAACTTTTCATGGATGCTATGATGAGCACACATGAGTGCATCCTTCTGGCCATGATGTCTTATGACCAACTCAGGGTCATCTACAAGCTTCTGCTCTATATGACCATAATTAACACTTAAACCTGTCGAGGCCCGGTGATGGGTATCATTAATAGTATGATACTTTCTACCTATGCCATGAGTCTTCCTCAATGGAAAAACCACTACCTTGATACCTATTTTCTAAAATATCTGCAATGGTCAAGATTGCATGTGTAGGCACCAGAGCCATGGAGGAAACTTTATTGCATTTTTCAATTTTTCTTGCACCATGTTTTCTCATTCTGGTTTCATATGACTTCATTATTTCAGCTGTAGTCAAGATCAAATTTGCAATAGGGATGGAAAAATCATTTGAACTGGTCCTCCATTTCATTGTATTCATCTTCTAAAGGACTGTTATCTACATATATGTGCAACCAGGAAACAGCACACCTCAAAATGAGGGCAAATTTCTCAGTTTCTTTTATTCCACTGTTACTCCCAACTTGAACCCACTGATCTACACACTAAGCAACAAGAAGTTCAATGGGGCCATGAAGAAACTGATTGGAAAAGAAAAATTTCTAAAGAAACAACAGGACAAAAACATTTTTCTACAAGAAATTTCCATAGAGAACTTGGCCCTCCTAGCCTTTAAATTGTGGTCAACTCATTTTGTGCTCATCACCTTAGAGAAAGAAAAAACACCTAAAATTTTTATTCATAATGCTTTTGAATCAATATTGTCAATTTTAAGTGTCAATTCTTTTAAGAAAACAAATAATCTTTCAAAGTCAATAGGTACCATCTTTCATAATTCATCTACAGCTGTTGCTACAAATCAGTATTCATGAAGTCCAAGGTTTGTATTAAGTGGGGAACCATGCAATTGATTCAAATTATGACTTACTACACATCTGTATACTATTGTGATACTGTAACCAAAATGCATAAATTCAATATGCTAGTTTTAAATTTTGCATATGGCTCACCAATCTGTTCCTAGTAGAAGGAAAACATCTTTTTGAAGACCCCAAATATTCTTGCCTTCTCTGATTACTTTAGAAGAATGCTGATATATCTCATGAAATAAAATATATTTTTATTTGCAGCTAATTCTTTTTGCAAGAATCAGGAGTTTCTCAAAATTATAATACAAAAATAAAGTGTAGGAACAGTTCAGACACAGTTTGATATGATTACAATGTTAATAAATTATTCTTGGCTTCATATTTTTGTATTCATCAAATAGCTTCATAAATATTTTTGTAAGTTGGTAATAAGTGTTACATATTTATTAAGTTTTTAAAAGGTTAACATAATCTTGAATCCATAAGTTTACAAGGATATTACAAGAAAAGAATTTTGTATACCAATATTTCTCATGAACATGAATACAAAAGTCTTTCACTAAATTTTAACAAAACAAATCCAGAAATTAAGGAAATGATAATACATCACAACCAAGTGGATTTCCTCAAATTTTGCCAGGAAAGTTTGGTTTAACATTATACCATATTATACTGTTAATTTAACCCATGACATTCACAGCATAAAAGTGAGAAATAATATAATCCTCTCAATAGATTCAGAAAATGCATTTCAACACTCATTCATACTCTTAGCACACTTGGAATGGAAACAAACTACTTTACCTACTAATGATTAAAGTCCCAACAAATATTATACTCAAGGGTGAGGATCACAATATGTATATATACCATCAGTCAATTTATGAAAGTTGGAAACAGCAGTACAGTAGAGAAAAGATAGTCTTTTCAATAAATTTTTCCATGTAAAATGGACATCTTTTATGAGAAAAAAATATCTGGACCTCATGCACAAAAATCCACTTCAAGTTGATTGCAGATACAAACATGTAAGAAAACAATTCACTTTTTATTGGAGTTCTTGGTGAATTTAGAAAAAGAAAGTATTTACTTAACAAGGCACAAAACTACTAATGATAATAGAAGTGGATTCAAATGGACTATAGTAAAATTAAGAGCATCTGTTTATCAAAAGATCCATTGCAAAAAACAAAATCCATTACAAGAGGCAGTATATGTGTTTGCCTGTGCATGTATATCTAAGAAAGGATTGCTGCCCAGATCATGTGAAGAATTCCTACAAATCAAAAGAAAAATACAATGTAATAGAAAAGTCACTTCACAAAAGAAGATATCTAAATGACAAAACATGAAAATATGCTCAACTTCACTAATTATCTGGGAAAATTATAAACACAGGAGGTTTCATTGCACACTCACAAATACTGCTTCATGAGTACATGATCTATTACTCCAAAAAGGATGCAGTTTCTCACAATTCATATCAGCAGAAGTTTGAGAGCATGTTTGGCATTGAATGATCTGACTTTACTGATATGGGTGCTCTCAACAAGAGCACAGCAGACAATGGATTGATTCAAGCACCTGAAAGTAGTCCTGACAATCTCCTATATGAACTAACTAAAGTTTGAACTCAAAAAGTAGTCCAAGTCTACTTGGAGATGATGATGGATAACACCCATCGCAAGGAACAGAGAGTGTCTATAACTGCAAGATAGTCCCATCCATCTGCCACATGGGATCTAAGTCCCCTGTCAATTAGAAACAAAGTGGGCATCACGATCCCAAAATCCTCAAGATTGGGGAATGAACAATGGACTAAAGTAGACATTATTATTCTATTATAGACATTATTATTCTAACAATGGAACAAATTTTATCATTGGTATAAAGGCTGTGGCCATGTGAGGTTCTGAGGGGAAAGAGAGAGAAGAATAGGTGCAACTTGGGGACATTTTTGGGACTTTGGAATTCTCCTGCATGATATTGCATTGACAGGTACAGGCCATTATACATTTTGACATAACCTATAAAATTGTGCAAGCAAGAGTGTAAGCCATAATGTAAACTGTAGTCCACGGTTAGTAGCAATGCTTCAATATGTGTTCATCAGTTGGAACAAATATACTACATTAATGAAAGATGTTGCTAAGGTGGAAAAATATAAAGGGGAGGGGGCTGGGGCATATGGGGCTCCCCTATATTTTTTATGTAACATTTATGTAATCTAAATCTTCTTTAAAAATAAAAAGAAAAATTTAAAAACTTCATCAGTGATACACAAAACAGAAGATAGGAACCCACTAAAAATAGCAGGACAGTTTTGCACATGTAAATGGTTAAGAAATCTATAACTACTGCAATAAATGTAGCACTTTATCTTGAAAACAAAGTAGTCCAAGTGTAAATATAATTTAGTCTATAGACCATGGTTAGTAGCAAAGCTTCAATATTTGTCCATCAATTATAACAAGTGTACCACACTCTTGTAAGATGTTATTAACAGGGGAAAATGTTAGAGGGGAAGCGGGTGGGGTATATGGGGGAATCCCCTATATTTCTGATGTAACTTCTCTGTAATCTAAAACTTCTTTAAAAATAAACTTAAAAAAACAAACAGTAAGTGAGGTTGAAATGCTGGAACTTCCCTCAAATATTGGGATTTTGGAATATATTTAATGCAATGTGCTGGCTCCTTCTTAGCAGCCCCTATGGAAGACTTGAAGGACATTTCCTTCACCAAGAAATTTAGAAGTAACTTGGAGAGAAGAGCATCAGTATTCTTAACATGTTCTCTAGAATCTGACTTCTGTAGTCCAGAGATGATGGTGGGAAGCACAGCAGTGGAGTTGGATACTTGATATTGAGAATACTGATATCCTGGATAATTAAATGTCAAAGGCCACTGAACCATCATAGACAAATGAGAGCAATGACCATAATTAAGCCAGAGGACTGGGGTGTTTTGACAAAAAGGGATCTGTGGTGGTAGACAATTTACCATAAGTTTCCTGGGAATGTAATACTAAGGTATCTTACTAAGATATTAATTGGACTATATTAGGAGGAAATTTCAAGATCTGGGGTCAGAAGCATAATTTGAATCAACATACTTTTCATGGTCTCTTTCCCATTTACCAGACTTAAATCAATTCCCAGAACCAGACCCTCTCAATTGAGGGAGAACATAATCCTTTTAAGAAATGTTCCTGCTATGCAGTAAAGTATGATTTGGGATTCTTCCCCAGAGGGACATTTCAGACATTGAATGAGTTGGTCACATGCTGGAGAAGGATGTTATTAGATAATGACTCTGAAACATTGCCAGTCCCTGGTGATCTGATAATTCCCCAATGTTGTTGTGATGATTATCTGGCAACTGAGAAGGAAGAAGACATAAGAGTGAGTTGTAACAGATTCACATTCATTTAAAAAAAAAGTCGGTTCTTTTATTGTTTTTAATCTCTAAGAGAGACAACACGAGAGGTAATTTTACTGTGCGAACTGCTATGAAATTTGCCTGAAGTTTTTTAGTATCTTCAAAGAGCATTGTGAGAAGTTAAAGTTCAAAATGGCAGAATCTCTGGGGACATGGAGAAAAATGAAATCATAAATACCTGTAACTCCCTTGGGTCACCCTCTTTCCTCTTGAAAATAACTGCTTAGGTGAAAATATTCCTTTGTTCTATCCATGGCTTTTGTTTGCTTGTTTTATTAGGAGACACTAGGGATTGAACCCAGACCTCATACAAGGGTAGCAGGGGCTCAGTCACAACCACTGAGCTAAACTGACACTCCACTTTTTTAATTCTTTTTTTTTTTTTCAGGAATTACCAAAGATTGAACCTGGGACCTCAAACATGGGAAGCAGATGCTTACCCAACTGAGCTACTCCTGCTTGCCCCTTGACTTTTAACAGCAAATATGGGTTCTTTTATTCAGAATCCTTGAGGATTTCTCCCTTAGTTATTCAGAAGAATGGCAAGGGTGAACACAATTCTTCATTTTATCAAAAAAGTAGGAGTGAACTATCCAAACAGTGAATAGCAATAGATAGTAGCAAAATCTAGTACTTCAGCATTCTCAATGTGTGTTTCCATCTTTCCTTTCTCACATCTTTAGAATATAAAAGAGATACAAGTAAATAAGCCAACTATTCAACGAAGTGAAAGTCAAAGTTTGCCTTATTTTTATTTAGAAATTGGGGAGAAATGTAGTGAAAATACAGGAAACCAAACCCTTTGAAGTTTTTCCTAGTAATTTATATACATTAATTCTATGTTTTAATGAAGAATTACCAAATACTTGGAAAACGAATAGATCTAGTCATTTTCTCTGAACTGACTCATTTTTGTAACATTAAAAAATAAATTTAATTTAAGAGCAAACTATAAATGTGAAAGTATGTTTAGTAGTATATAGCCAGTGGTAGAGCCTACAAAACCAAACTAAAAATTTAACCAAAAAAGAATATGCAGCAGAGTGGGTGTGGCTCAGTGGTAGATATATATGTGTGTATGCAATTACCCAGAATTCTACTAGTTTTTTTACTTGACTAAAACATATTCTGAAACTAAAATCCTTATCATTTTAATTACTTAATATTTTCTAAAGAACATAATTACTTTACCTCACTAAATTCCTTGAGATGTAAAGAAGCAGTAGGGTGATAATCTTAATTTTGTGGTTGTAATATTGTGAGATCAGAAATCTGGGAAGCTGGGAAGTTTGAAGTTGTAGAATAAAGTACCAAAGTCAAAGACTGAATATATGCACTAGACACCATGCATCCAATTTTTAGGGTATGGATTATTTGGGAATGATATAAAAAGACATGTTCTTTATGATATCAAGATTTTTTGTGGTCAAAACTAAGTAGAGAATCAACATAAATATTTTTAAATTATTTTCAAAATTTCAACTTATTCTGAATAACATATTCAAAATTACAATCAATTCAAATATAAAGTGAAATTAAATATGTGCCTCTCAAAATCTTAGGCACATTTCCCCAGAAGAAACCACAGTGTAACTCATCTTGGCTCCATTATTTTCCTAGATTTGCATTTTTTTGTTTTGACTTTAGTCAAACATTAGATGGTGCCAACAGACCATGGTACCCCCAGCTTTGCTTTCCCTACCTCTTTCCTCCTCTGTCTTAACCAATGATTCTTGCATTCAGCAATTAAATTTCTCCTGATTTCCTTCCTTGTAGCAATTCCGGTAAAAATCCTTGTGTCCCTTTGTGACTCAAACACAGCACAACACTTATATAAGGAAAATACTTTAAGCTATTTCTTCTGTGCCTGTGCTTTTATATATTTTAATACATTTCCATGTAAATAAAAATGTACTCAAGACAGTGTTTGCCATTTTAAAAAATTTGGAAGCCTCAGAAGTTCTATTTTCAACCCAGAGGTTCAGAAAATATAACCATCTAATCCACCGCTGAAAAACTAACATCCAGAGCCAATACATTTTCAGAATGGATTGTTTCTGGAAGGAACTGCTAATTCAGAGGGTAGGATTTAATGGAAATGAATGAGGGACGGGAGAAAGGAAGGCCAGGTTTTGACTAGTTAGAGCCTAGTGATGGTGGAGCAAAATGGCAGTATTTCCTCCTGGACCCTGTGCCCCAACGCTAAGATTCTCTAAAAAGCAGAGACTAAGGCCAGTATGAAAATACTGATGTTTAATTGGGGAGGTGTAAACAAAAACAGCAACAATGAAGAAAAACAGAACAGAGAGAAGGGAGATGTGAAGCAAGGTGTGATGATTGCTGTCCTCTCAGCAATTATCCCTGTTATGTGCTTGTTCAGATTGTAAGTCAGAAAATGGTTAATGTTGCATTCAGATTGCAAGTCAAAAATGGCTAATGGAGTATTTTTTCATGTGCAGAATGGCCATTTGTATATCTTCTTTGCATAATATCTACTCAAATCCTTTGCCCATTTTTAATTGGGTTGTCTTTTTTAAATATATTTTTATTTCAGAAGTTGTGAACTTACAAAACAATCATGCACATGTGCAGAATTCACATAAAAAACCCCTCACCAACACACCACACTGTTGTGGAACATTTGTACATAGTATGAAATAATATCATAAGACTATTACCACTAACCATCATCCATAGTGGATATTTGGCATATTTTCCTAATTGGGTTGTCTTCTTTATTTTGGATTGTAAGAGTTCTTTTTTTATATTCTAAATACTAAACCCTTATATATGATTTGAAAATATTTTTCTCCCATTCTGAGAGTTGTGTTTTCACTCTTGAGAGTTTCCTTTGATGTACAATGTTTTTTATTTATTTTATTGAAGTTCAATTTATCCATTTTTCCTTTTGTTCCCTGTGCATTTAGTGTCATATTTAAGAAATGGTTGCCAAATTCCATGTCCTGACAATGTGCTCCTATGTTTTTTTTCTGAGAGTTTTACAGTTTTACCTTTTAAATTTCAGTCCTATCTACACACAAAATGTAAACAAAGACACACATACATACGTAGAAGGTGGAATTCAGACTGGTGGAGAATGTTTAGGTTAGGAAACTTTGTTTCCATACCATTCAGAGTGTACAACAAAGATGACACCATTTTCCATTTGGAGATGATGCCAAGTCAGGTCCAGTGAGCTGCCAAGTCTCAGGCACATACAGTCAGACCCATGACAGACTTCAAGGTTTACCTGCACTGCCCACAGCACCTCACAACTGGACTTTGCAAAAACTTGAACATTCTGCCCTATGGTAAATAGAGAGTCCTCTGTTAAAGGCCACAGAGGGATTGAAGGCCAATATAGGCTCAAAAGTTATCATGGCAAGTTGAAATTTGTGTGAATGGACATTACACAAGACACATGAGCCAGACGATAATGCTATCTTCCTGTGCTTGCCATTCCCCATTCTAGAAATTTCTAAGGAACAGAATGCCTAGTCCACAACATATTCCACAATTTCCTGGAAAGCCATTTACCTAAGGAACTATTGGCTATTATCTAATATGTCCATAAAGGAAGTAACCTTTTTCTGACTGGTTCATGTTGTTTAACAATGCTTGAAACTTAGTATACATTCAATAAACATTTTGATTAAAATATAAAAATGAATGTTGACAAATAGGCACAGATCTAAGTCCATAGTACCTTTCATCACCATTTTCTTCAGTTACTTCCCAAATTGTAAACATATCTCAGTCTACATTTTTCCACATTGCTATTTCCAAAATGGAATCCCTCTCTTCTTCCTGTACACCTCCTTTTATTCTTCCTCAAATCTTCCAATGTACCATTGAGATGTCCTGTTCCACAATTAAATAAACCCATCTATATTCTCGAATTATTTTCCTAACATTTTCTATGCCTGGCAGTAACCCACCCTGAAGACACTATTTTCTCCACTACTCACTTATGAGAAGATAATTCCAAGCTCCATACCTCAGAATGTGAGAATTGAGCTAATGACTTTACTCTAGTTCTAGAACACTCTCACTTTTGCTACTTTTTTAAAAACATTCTCTTTCATTGGAAGTACATACAGGTGGCTGAGCAACTATCTAGACTGATTTTTCCCACAGTAAGATCCCAAACCACCTGCATCACCCTCACCTAGAGTGTTTTACAAAATGTCTATTCCAGGGCACAGATGTTTTTAATTAGAAATTCTGGATATTAAACCGAAGAATCTTAAATTTTAAGAAGAACGTGTGAATTGTGTAGCTTCTGAATTCTGAGAAACTCTGCTCATTTTCTTTTGGTTGCTGTCCTCTGCTGGAATCACAGTCCCACTGCCCTCATGCATTTTTCTTCTATACCCAAAGCTCTGGTGTCATCCCAGAAGGCTTGCTTCAGGTCCAAGGAAGTCGGCACCTCTCCACCTCAGATAATTGTTACCATGGCCACCTCTGGACCCAGTCATTCCTCAGAGGAACTCCAACTCTCTATTGTTAAGAAAAGTACCACAAATCTAGCTTTAGTTCTTCTAGTTTTCTTCTTAATTACTCCCTCTATTCCTTACATCTGAGCAGAAGGATAAGAAAATAGTTTTACAAACATTTACATTTTAAACACAGTGGGATAATGTGTTAAACTTTTCTAGTGGTTGTGATATTTTTATATCTGAAAAGTTTCTGTTGTTTTGAGTTATTTAATATGTTTTAGTTTGCAAACAAAAATTCAGGTTTAGAAAATTTTGATATGAACCCTCCAAATTGGAAACAAGAGGTACAGTTCCATCAAAACAGGAAAAGAATGTTTTGAGCAGAAAGCCTTATCTTAGATCCATCTATGCACATAACAGGCAGCTCTGGCTGGGAGACAACTGAGAATTGTGTATGCTGGAACATTCAATCATCCAGAAGAGTTAACAATTAATATTTATGATTTTAGTGCAACAAAAGTGAAACAATGGATCTTACAAGCAATAATAAATATTTGGTGGATGATATCAAAATGTAAAAGCAGACAGTGTGGTACCCAGCCTTAGGCAGTGTTTGTCAGCAAGTCTTGCTCCACTAAGATAATAAATACTGTAGTTAATATCTCTCTCCCCCATTTCCCCTAAGCTCCATAATGGAGATGATTCTATGTGTCTTACCTACCACATGTATTCAGCATGCAGTAAACAAAGGAGCATAGTTATGAAATCAACAAACATCTATGAGGAGAACTGGATCCCATAAGAAAGGGGTTTCAAGTTGATGGGAACTCAGAATGAAGAGGAAAACAAAAGCCAGTTCACATGATTAGGGACCAGAACATCAGAATTCAAGCTAGGAAGTGTGGACACAGGATCCCAGTTGGCAGAAGGAAGTGTGGGCTTCTGCTTAGCAA
>JAQZBX010058182.1:0-17799 GCA_029593785.1 Cabassous unicinctus
ACAGCTAAGTTCAGGTGCTCAAACATTGTCATCAGGAATTTTTCTTCTATCTTCTGCCTTATTCTGTGTTTACTTCATTCTCAGGCAGGCTTTTTATATGAGTTGGTAAAGATGGCTAGAAACTCTAGACAAGGATCAGCAAACTATGATTTTCAGGCCAAATGGTCACTGTCTGTTTTTATAAATAAAGATTTATTGGAACACAGACATGCCCATTTACATGTTGTCCATGGCTGCTTTCAGAGGGCAAATTTCTGCTTATGATCTGCAGAGCCTCAAATATTTACTCTTTGGTCCTTTACAGAAAAAGCTTGCTGGCCTCTGTTCTAGACTGAGGCTGTCTTCCCAGCTCAGCAACAACAAAGGAAAATTCCAGAATTGACATATATTGGTCTGCTTGGGCCATATGCTTATCCTTGAACCAATTTTTTTGGTCATGGGAATAGAAAGCTCTGATCAGGCCAGCCAGGTTCATAAGCTCACCTCAAGAAATCTGAGTAAACCTTATTTAAAACACATGGAATGAGATGGATGAGGCCTTGTTTTCCAAAAGGGTATTTTGGGTGCAATTTCCAAAAGAGGGGAGAATGGGTGCTGAGCAGAACAAAGGAAGAGTAGTCCACTAAAAAATGTGTTGGTCTGCAGAGGAGATGGCTCCACTGAAAATGTTAGCGAGAGAAGGAGATGATAAGGAGTAAGGAACAGAAATGGTGTAAATCTAGATTTCTACAAATTTCTCAAAAACATATTTCAGGAAATAACCAGGGGACAGGTGGAAGATTCCAAAGAGATGATGGAAAGATGATGAACTTTAGGAGAAGAACTTGCAGAGTTTAGAGCCACAGAGGCCAGAGCAGGGAGGAATCATAAGAAAAGAATTATTGATAATGTCAAATGCCACAGAGAGGACCAGAGAATTAATGAAGAATGAAATGAGGGGTAAGGAGTGAAGCAGGACAATGGCTTAACAAAATGGTGGCAGGTCTGAAAGGAGTGCATTGTACTTTCCCAATTCAGCACTTACAAGCTTCTCACACTCTGGATAATCTAGTCCTAAGTGTAAGATTTTGCCAGCCACTGTTCCCTAAAGGAGGAATTGCTTAGAATAATAAAACTCTTACATTAAGAGCTGTGAACTTAGAGGAAATTATTGAAATGTGCTTAGCTCTTGATCTTCGCAACCAAGAAATTTTAAAATGCTTAAACTGTTTTATAATTTTTCTTCTTCTCAACAAAGTATTTTGAGATAATTTTTATGGAAGATGCCATATAAAAATAAATTGGTTTGAAATGGCAGAGCCTTTAAAAGATTATAATAGATTGATAAAGTGGGTCACCTCCTTACATGTTTGGCATGACGCCCAGAAAAAGAAAGTAAAAGTAAGAGACAAAAGTTGGGACAGAGAAGGAGGGGTTTTAGCTGAGAAAGGCATCCTCACTAATATTCCATAAGAATAGCCACCTTTCACCTTTCAGAGAGTGACCTTTGTCCTCATGCACAAAATGTATTCCAGTGGAAACCTTGCCAACAACCTTAAGGTTTAAGAGAGCTAAAAATTGTGTGTTCATGTGTGTGTGTGTTCATGTGTGTGTGTGCTGATGCAGAAATAAAAAGCATATTATGAGCATATAATTGTCTCTACTTAATATTCCAGAAATGATGGGAAAGGTGGCAAAAATAAGGACTTTTGCCCTTGGTCGGGTAGTACTGGTCTAGAGGACTCTGCTGGTTGTCAGTATAGAGGTGCTTCCCTTCACACAGATGGCAGCATCTTCGGATACCAGTGAAATGTGCCTCTTCTCAGCATGAACTCTTTTTCAAAACGATTTTAATGGCCTAAAAATACAATATTAATTTGGGCACAGTGTAGAAATCTGGACGAAGTGGAGCAGCGCATTGCATAAACCACTCACGATCCATGAGCATCTAGCCCAGTGCACGCCTTGCAGACCCCTGTGCATGCCTTGCAGACCCCTGTGCATGCCTTGTAGACCCACAGTGCAGACCACTTGCCCTATTTCCAAAAATGCAGATTCTTTGATCTCACCTTTGAATGAGTGTGTCAGTGTCTGGCAATCTGTCCTTTTTATGCTTTGCCTTCAGATTTTTAAGTTCACATTTTAATTATTTTTGAATAGGTGATATCTGTTCGTAAGTGTAAATCCAAAAGCTTTAAAAGGATATATAGGGAAATGTGAGACTTGGTCCCACACCTGATTTTCAAGATCCTAGTTCCTCTCCCCAGATGCAAACCCTGTTATCACACCCTTTCAGAAATACCTAGTGCTTGTGGAAGCATATAGGACTTCATGTATATGTATACATACATGTCGGTTATGTATGTATCTCAGACCCATATATCTTAGAAAGAGTATCAAGCCAGGTATACTATGTTGCTTCTTGGTTTCAACTTAATCTTTGTTCCCACATGCCTACATTCAGAGGTTTCTTGGTCATTTTTAGCCCTTGCCTTGATACTTCATGATTGATCATTCTCTTACTGACGGATATTTATTTAGGTTGTCGCCAATATTTGCCTTTGACAGACGATGTCTTAATGAATATCCTTGTTATTTTTATACATAAGGCAAGAATGTAACACATTACATCAGTTGTCATTCTTAGATTCAAGCTGCAGAGAATGAACTCTGGTTAATTTAGACAGAAAAGGAATTTATTAAAGGCTCTACAGCCGGGCCCAAGAACCAGGCTCTGGAAGGCTCCATCAGGAAAAGGCCAAAATGAGTCTGTGGAACATGAAGGTGCTATTGCCGCCACAGTGGGCCCAGATGCTGCTCCCGGCACCACAGATGCCACTTTCTCCAGAAACTGGAACTTCAGTTAGAATCCTGCCACTGCTATTTCTGAAAACTGGATGCAGCTCTGCTACCACTGCTGGCACCTTTGCCAGAGTAGACACTCTAGATTGTTGGAGCCGATGCCTGTGTCCTCGCTGTGAGGAGTCCAGGAAAGTGAGAAGAAAGCTTCTCTAGGAGGAGTTTGTCTCTGACCCCCACCTAGTCTCATAAACAAAATAGGGCGTTTCCTCATAACAGACCCTATGCCATGTGCCTGGGAGATAATCTCAGGAAGCAGAAGTGAATGAGTGGGGAAGATGTGACAGGGAAAGGAGAGAAAGCAATAGAAGAGGCATGAAGGAGTGGGTTACCACTGTGGGCCCCTGGGGCTCGGTCCTGTTGGGACCTGTTGGGACCTCTGAGGAAATGTGTACCAAGTGCCTCAGAATCATCCCACCATGTAGTGGGGAAGCTGGAGGGTTTATCCTTCAACCCCCATTCTTCACTGGTTGGGGATTGTCCTTGGGGGCTTTACATCCCTGGCTGAGCAAGCTCTTCTGGTGCCACAGAAATCTTCCAGGCAGAGAAGAAGAGAGCCATCGAGGCTCGAGGTGGAAATCTGTCATTATGCTCTGAAAATATCCACCTTGGCTCCCGGTGACCTTGGAGGTGGGCCAAGGGGATGGATAGGGAGCAGATAGTAACAAAGCCTGGGCAACTAAAATCGAGAAGCTCTCAAGAGAAAAAAGAAAATAAATAACCTTGTAAACAACAGAGTAATCATAAGTATGATTTATTCATTGATTGTTCTACCAATGCCCTCTTGATATATCTGAACTCTAATGAAGAATACATAAAAATACTGACAGTAGGAGGGTGAGTGTCAGAATCTTCTAATTTGTTTACTATTGATGGATATCAGTTAATAGGAGGACATCAGACACAATGTTTATTTTATAATTATCAGCTTGTGGGAATACATTTCTATATGCCAATATTTTTTTTCTGAGTAGTACTGATGAGCACATAGTAAATCGTGACTACACCATTAGGTTTGATGAATCCATATAATTGCTGTACAAATATTTTGAATTTAATTGCATGTAATGTAGTTAACTTTCAGTTATTGGTGCCAATAAGGGGAACAGTGGCATGGATAATTCAAAACAGTGGAAAACCCAAAATCATTTACAGGAGGCTTTGGAGGCCTATCTTTGACTCAGAGTTGCAGATCCACCTTTCTAATTATATTTTGCTTAGGCTAGTGGGATCATTTGTTTTCATTTGATAAAACATGGGCTGATGGGAGAGAAAAGTTGTTGAAATGTGTTCTGGGTGTTGGTGGAAGCTGGCATTAGAATGTTTCAACAGATAGCCACGTTTAGGTAATTGAGAGTTCATTGGATTCCAATCTCATTAAAGGAGTCAGATTATTTCTCCTCATTGTTCATGTATATTAAATGCCAGGCACTGTGTTAAGTCCTTTACAGAGATGATCTCATTCCATTCTCACAACCACCTATAATTAGGAGGCAGAGAGTGGTGCAGAAGAATGAAAGTTCAGAGTCAAACTGCGGAGGGTTTACATCTTAGTTTCTGCCATGTTATTAGTTAGGTGAAATTGGTAAAGTTATGAAAGCAGATGCATTTCTTCAGCTGCCAATAATAATAGTGTTTAACCCATGGGGTTGTTGATTGCC
This sequence comes from Cabassous unicinctus, assembly GCA_029593785.1. NCBI lineage: Eukaryota > Metazoa > Chordata > Mammalia > Cingulata > Chlamyphoridae > Cabassous > Cabassous unicinctus. The sequence continues at coordinate 4,500 of JAQZBX010058182.1, forward strand.
CATGGGAACTAAATGAGGCAATCCGTACAAAGCACGGCATCTGACTTAGAGTAAGTACTCAATAAATGCTTATTACTGGGACGTTCATTTCAGACAGAAAACCTGGGACACAGAGGAGTGAAGTCCAAGGTCATATAGTTAGTTAGGTGATGTCAAAGTCAGCATTTTGGTCCTGTTCTATTCACCGCCTCCCAGCCTGAGTTCTCAACGAACCTTCTAGAACAAAGTTCCTTACATTTTAAAGTGCATGTGAATCACCTGGGGACCTTATCGAAGTGCAGATTCTGGTTCATTAGGTCTGGGACAAAACTTGAGATTCTGCCAGGTTCATGGCTCTGCTGTTAACCTGAGGACCACACATGGAGTGGTAGGAACGAGATAGTTTTGGTCAAACATTTTAATTTTAGTTCGCTTTTCTCCTTTGTATTCATAAGCAAGTTCAGAGAAGAAGTGATGATCCCTGTCTATTCTTTGTTGCACAAGGTCCCACCCAGGTCCCAGAGTTCCATGAAGCCCTCCTATTCTCGCAGGTCTCCCGTTTCCACTTTTCTAGTATAATTATGCATGTAGTCATGTGCTGGGAAGCAGTGCAGGGAAGTGGCTAAGGAAACATAGGCTCAGGTAGACTTGGGTTTGAGTTGAAGTTCTGCTACTTATTATGACTTTGGACCTATAACTTCTCTGAATTTCAGGGAGTGGATGTAGCTCAAGGAGTTGGGCACCCGCCTCCCACATGGGAGGTCCTGGGTTCAATTTCTAGAGCCTCCTAAAAAAGACAAACTGACGTAACGAGCTGATGCAATGAGCTGGCACACAAGCAGACACAACGAGCAGGGAGCAGATGTGGCTCAAGCAGTTAGGCACCCGCTTCCTACATGGGAGGTCCTGGGTTTGGTTCCCGGTGCCTCCTAAAAAAGAAATCGAGCAGACAACAAGTGGGTACAACAAGCAGAGACAACAAGCAGATACAGCGAGCAGACAATGAGCAGACAGATGAAGGAGACTTCTTGGAGTGGGGTGGGGGTATAAATAAATAAATGAATAAATAAATTTAAAAATCTAACTTCTCTGAACTTCAGTTTCCTCATTTGTAAAATGGGCACAATAAGAGAACCCTCATAACAGGGTTATTGCAAGACTCAGACAAAATGTTTTATGTACAATTCTTAGCCCACTGGTTGGCACCAGGCAAGTGCTCAGTGAGAGCTCCACAAGGCTGTAAGCAATGTGTGGGTGGCCGTCATGGATGCTGTGTTTGTCATTTTGCCAAAGAGTCTATTCCAAACAAGCCCCACTCTCTCCTCTTCCCCGGTGTCCCTTTCAGCTAGGGACAGCATATGACCCAGCTCTGGCCAATGGGATTTAAGGTATAGTCTTCTAGAGAAAGGAAAGAGCCATCTGAGGAGAAGCCCTTTGGCATTCTGTGTTTTATACCTCTGATTCCTGCCTTTGCATGTGGCTGTGATGGCTGGGATAGCAGCAGCCATCTTGCTACCACAAAGCCACAAATCTTTCATTGAGACTGGATTGCAGCCCAACTTACCCGCCTATTCAATCCCTTTTCCTTTCCTTTCCTTCCTTCCCCTCATAGATGTTGATCCTAAGAGCACTTCCTAATAAAAGTCCTGTATGCTGACCTTGGTCTCAGAGTCAGCTTTCCTGGGAACCCAATCTGTACAAATCTATTTGAGAATAAAGCAGAGGTTCTTAACCTTTTTTGTTCCATGGACCCCTTTGCCAGTATAGTCCATACTATACTGTGTATTATTTAATAAATACATCACACCCGCATCAACATGTCCCCACAAGAATAATGGTTTTTTTGAATTTCAATTCAAGCTCACGGACCCTTTGTTAAGAACCCCTGGAACAGAGAGAAAAAAATGACTTGGCTTTTGGCCACTCACAGGGACATCTATGCCTGTACAAGCTCGGTAACATTTAGCTTTAGTGGCTGCTGTTGCCAGGCCCTGAGTCCCCCTCCAATGTCTGGAAGGAATTGCCCCACCTTATAAGTCTTGGCTAGAACCGCATTCTTCAATACAAAACGGAACATGCCAAACACGCCCTTTCCAGACTCCCTTGTGGCTGGGATGCAGGCAGGCGTCCTGGGCTTTGTGATGGGAAAATTTGTTCTGAACCCTGCCTCGTGACCAGGGGCGGTCAAGAAGCAGTGGCAGCGGAGCACCCTTCTGGTGAGGCTGCAGCAGCATCCATGCTCTGGTGCAGCGGTGCCAGCGAGAGCAGCGGGGCCATCGCCGCCTCTCTGCAGGGCCCGTGGGGCCGGCAGGGCAGGCTGGCGCCCAGCGCTCAGTAGTGACCACGGCACGCCCTGCCCGGACGACGCTGCGACGGGCCTTTCCTGCGGTTCCCACCGAATAGTCACCCTTTGCCCTGCCTCCTCTCCTAGCCTCGTTCTCTGGCCCTCCTGGTGACTCTATGGGCTTCCAATAACCTTTCCCACGTACATCAGTCAGAGGCAGCTTCTCTTCTTTGCGTCACAGAACCATGGAACAGTATTTAACTTAATTTGTAACCATGGGCATTTCAGTTGATGTGTTTTCGGTATCATTATTGATCATAACAATAAGTATTGTTTAGGGGGTTGTCGTTAATAGAATGCCTCCACATGCATTAGTTCATCTGTTCCTTCACCAACCACGGAGGTTTATATGTTTATTATAACTCTTATGTCGTAGGCCAGCATTTGAAAGGCGGAACGACTTGCTTAAATTTACTCAGTAAATAGCAGAGCTGGACTGGAACTTAAGCCTTCTATTTAATTCTTTTCAAATTTGAAATCCTTTAGCCACTAAGTACTATGTTACCTGGAAGAGCTCTGCCTCTGATCCCACTGGGGTTTTAAGTGAAATTTTTCTAAATCATAAAAGAAAAAGAAATTTATTGTTAAATGATTCAAACAATACATAAGAATAGAAGATGGAAAGGTAACCAGAGGAAGCAATCAACAATTTTGTCTTCTAGAAATTTGCTAAATATATTTAAGCATAATGAATCCTATTTATTTTAGACAAATCATGGCATATTATACATACCACTTGGCTTTTTGTTTCTTTTGATGAAATACCTCAGACATTTTTGTCAATATTGCTTTATAACTTCCTAATTGGCATTCATTATATGGTTATATCTTTTTTTTTTAAAAAGACATTTTCTTTATTTCTCCCTACCCCTTTGTTGTTTGCATTTCCTGCATCTGTTGTGTGCTGGTCTTCTTTAGGAGGCACCGGGAACCAAACCCAGGACCTCTCATGTGGTAGGCGGGAGCTCAATTGCTTGAGCCACATCCACTTCCCTATATGGTTATATCTTAACCTAAATGGTCAGTCCTCTGTGGACATACGTTGTCTTAGCAGGGGTTCCCTAGAAGCAGAGCTTGCGATGGGCATCCTTGAACACCTGATATAACAAGAGACTGTGGGAGGTAGGAAAGGGCAGGGGGATAACCCAGGCAATCAGCAGTCCTCTAGAGAAGAGCAAGCTTGACCTGCTAGCAGCCAGCCCTCCCTGCGGCTGCTGGGGAGGGTCACCAGCTCAGCTCCAGATACTTGTGTGGTTTCCAGTTTTCTTTTTTCCATAATAATAATGTAATGAGCAGTCTCATATCCGTGCCTTTGTGTACATGTGCAAAGTTATCTGTGAGAACTACTTAGGAGTAAAATTTATAAACCAAAGTATGTGGTAGAGACTGCTATATGCTGATACAATAGCCATTCTTCCTTTCAATTTATTAACAGAACTCCAAATCTGTTGGTGGCATCAACATTATCTGTTAAAAAAAACAAAAACAAAAACACTTATCAGCTTTCTTTGAAGATCTGGACACAGTTCTGACAAATGAAATGTAAGTAGAAATCACTGGATGTAACTTCCAGAAAAGATCCACGGGGCCCACGGGATGGTAGCAATCACACTCACTGAGAAAATATCTTTTGCCCCTTTGCCCCTCTGCTTCTTCACACCCAGAACAGAGGTGTGATGGTAGAGGTGATGCAGCCATCTTATGATGGTGAGGTAATAGGTCCTCAGTTGTCTGAGCAGGAGACATTATAGAGCCACTGAACCAGACCTGGACTCTATAACACCAGCTTCTCCTCATGTGAGGGAAAAGATGCCTTATTTATTAAGCCTCTAACAGATACAGGGAGTATGTGCATTTTAAATGTTATGTACAGCAGAGTTGGGTTTCAAGGAGTATTGGGCTCTAAAGCAGGGTCTCTCAACCTTAGCACTTTGACATTTGGGCTGGATAAATCTCTGTAGTTGAGGGCTGTCCTGTGCATTGCTGAATTCAGTGTCCCTGGCCTCTAACCAGCCCCCACCAAGTCATGATAACTCAAAATGCCCCCAGATGTTGCCTAACATTCTCTAATTGAGAACCACTGCTCTAAAGTTAAGTTGTATAGCAAAAATCACAGAGTCAAAATACCCTGGAAAATCCATTAAATCCCTGATAAAATATTTATTGAATGTCTTGTCGACTATGTGCTAGGTACTGTACTTGGTGCTAGAGATGGAGCAGTATAAAAAAGCACACAAAAACAGACAAAGACTCCTGCCACCCTAGAACTTACATTCTACTGGGGGAAACAAACGATGAACAAAATAAAAAGGTGAAATACAGTGTATGTTCTGTATTCCTGGGCATTTAAGATCTTGATATATCTTCTTTATCATTACCAGTACTATCAGTAATGCTTTAGAGCAGGAGTCTACAACCCATGGGTTAAATCTGGCCCTCCACCTCTTTTGTAAATAAAGTTTTATAGGGACGCAGCCATCCCCATTCATGGATTGCCTCTGGCTGCTTTTGCGTTACAACCACAGCATTGAGTATGTCACGACAGAAACCACGTGGCCCACAAAGCCAAAAATATTTACTCTCTGGACCTTTACAGCAAGAGTTTGCTGACCACTGATTTAGAGAATTATAGTTCACAGAACGTCTGCACATACGTTATGTGATTTGTTCCTCAAAATAATTCTGTGATGTGGTTGTTTCCCCTCCCATTTTTTAGGTTAGAGTCAGAAAGGTAGAATCACTTGTCCTCATTCGCTCAGCTAGCAATTTAGAGTTGGGTTTCAAGGGATATTGGGTGCATTGGGGAGATGACAGTTTTAAGTCGGATTGCCACGGAAGGTGACAGAAACATGAAGGCAGTGATGGATCCAGTTATGTGCTGACTGAGGGGCAGGAATTGTAGGCAGAAGATATATCTTCTCAGCACTCAAGGAAGGCACCTCGAGTGTTTGAGGAACCGTGAGGCGGCAGCAGACTGAGCGTGAGGGAGAATGGCGGGAGATGACGTTGGAGAGGGGAGGGCACTTTGTGGGGATTTTGCTTTTTACTTTGAGTGACGTGAGGCCCCTGGAAGGCTCTGAGGAGAGGAGTGGCATGATCTGACAGGAAACTTCAGCTCCCTGTTGAGAAGAGAGTGAATGGGGTAAGGGCGGGAGCAGGGGGCCCAGGTGGAGGTAGATGCAGCAGTAGCTGTGGCCAGAAGAGGTTGGATTCTGACTCTTTCTGAAGGGAGACCAGATTGCTGTTGGACTAGATGGGCACGGAAAGGGCACTGAGAGAAAGAGGACTCCTGGAGAGCCCTGAGGTGTCAGCTTGACACCTGGACAGGTGACGTCATTGACATGGGAAAGCGGGTTGGGAAGGGGTTGGAAATCAGGAGTTGGGATTTGGACACATCAGTACGTAATTCCTCCTCTGCATGCTAAAGGCTTGGAACTGCTGTGGACTAAAGGAAGGAGCCAAAGGAAAATTCAGAAGCAGCTCTCTGGGTCTTCAGACCAAACCACTCTACTTGAAGAGAATTATAGGAGTCCCAATAGTGAATTGAGAGCAGGTGGAAAATTCTCAAGGGATTTTGGCTTTCTTGAAAAGTTTCAGATGTTGGCAAAATTTTTCTGCAAAAAGCCATGTAACGAATAGTTTGGGCTTTGAGGGCCTTACAGTCTTTGTCTCAACTATTCAACTTTGCGGTTTTTGTGCCAAAGCAGCCATGGACAGATGTACACAGTGGGCCTGGCTGTGTGTCCATAAAACTTACAGAACGGGCAGCAGGCTGGATTTGGCCTGCAGGTGGCCATAGGCTGCCCAACCCCTGGCTTATGTCATTCTGCTGGAATATTAAGCTTCTAAAAACCTAACATGTGCTAATAAATTTGTTTGCTCTGAGGCTAGAGGGGATTATAATATAAACAAAAGCAACCAGCACAGAGCGTGGCACACAGTAGGGGCTCAACATCGATTTGCTTTGACACTTGACCTTGCTCAAGTTGATGTATACTTATCCTTTAGAAAAATCCTTGGCTGCTTGTTTTTCTAAGTATCGTTTCCTGCTCTGCCCCCTCACACTCTTGCCCCTCGTGTTGCTCCTATAACCATTTGCATTAGGATTGCATCCGGCAGGTGCGTTAGAGGGTAAAGTCAGTGTCAAATGCATGCTTGATGAAAAAGTCTGTGTGTTGCCTACTCTCTGACACGGCCACACTGAACTACATTCCCACCAACAGTGTAGACTGTAGAGTGAGAATCTAGGTAACAGAAGTTTGACATTTACTTATATATATCCCTACGTTTAAGGCAGGACAGGAGGGAAATCAATTCATTCATCCCTAGAATCTGGGGAAAAGCTCAGGACTCCTTAGTGGTTCTAAAACTTTTTCTAGAACAATAGTTGGGGAATTTTGTACAGGGCGACGGAACCTGGAGTGTTTAGACGGGTTGATAAGATGGTGATTTATTCTGATGTGACTGCAAGGGCTGCAGAGGGATGTTACTGCTATGAGTCTTGTTAATACAAAAATATTAAGCCCATTCCTGATCCCCGGGTGCCTCCGATGGGAAAGATACAACATATAGGAAAAGAAAGATACTTTACTAGAAATATTGCTTTGCATGCTTCTCTTTCATTGTTTTGCATTGCTGGGAGAAATCAGAGGGAGAAAAAGGAGGCAGTAAATGGTGGGAATCATGGGGAAAGGTAGCATATTTGGGGCCTGCAAATGGATATTGAAAATGCAAAATCGCCTACTGATTTACAGTTGTATTAAGGCAGGTGCCCACGTTGTGGTGTTAGTCATGGAATTTTGAGCTTCTCAGTGGGTATGATCCTGTGTGTATTTGAATAAGGCATGTGGTCACCACGATAGCACCCCCAAAGCCCCCATCCCTGAAAAAAAATCCCTTCATTACCTGCATTTCCCATCCTGTGCTAGAAGGCTTAATACCGAGCATGAAGGGAGCTCTTTCCTTTGTGGAAGGAAGTTCTTTGGTGAAGTAGAAAGAACATGGATTTTGGCATCTGCTAACAATTTAAGCGGTTTTGAGTGCTGTATTAATTACCTATTGCTGTGTAACAAATTACCCCACACCTTAGGTCTTAAAACAATAAACATTGATTAACTCCTACTATCTGTGGGTCAGGAATTCAGAAGTGGCTGGGTGGTTCTGGTCTCTCCTGAGGTTGCAGTGAAAATGTCAGCTGGGGTCACAGCCATTTGGAAGCTTGACTGTGGTGTCCTTGGACATCCACTTCCAAGATGGCACACTCGCACGGCTGGCAAGTTGGTGTTGGTTGTTGGCAGGGGGCCTCCGTTCTTCTCCGTGTGGCGAAGACCCTCCTCTCTGGAGGGTCACCTTGAGTGTCCTCATGTCATGCTGGATGGCCTCCCCTGGAGTGAGCTAAGACACCAAGGTATCAGCTACACAGTCTTTTATGACTTAGCCTCAGAAGTCACACGTTGTCCCTTCCACAGTATTCTAAGCGGCTCAGCCCTATTTAACGAGAGATGGGCATGTGTAAGGTGTGTGCCATATTGGGGGCTGGCCTCCATGAGCACTTACTACATGCGAGGCACTGGCTCCATGTGCTTTATCTCGTTTTGGTCTCCAGAGGAACAACCTCAATATGAGGTAGCATCTTCTACTAATTTGTCTAAGGTCTCACTGCTAGGGTGGGGTTGTAATGTGCACAGCTAGATCAGGGCCTGTAGATTAACACTGACTTTCATGTCCTTCTCAGAGAGACCTGAGTTCAAATCCTTTGCCCATTGCTTGTGCTTGATCTTAGTGGTGCAACCTGATTGTGCTTGTGCAGATCAAATGCAATAATAATGGTTTGGAAAGCCAGGCTTGGCATGTTGAGGCCTGCAATTTTTTTTCTTCTTTTTTCTCTTCCCCTTGTATTAACAGGTAGCATGAGAGACAAGCTTTAGGTAGTGTAGGGATGAAGTGTTTTTTTTTAACTTTTTAGAGTTATGCATTTATTTCAATATGCATATATTTGGAAAAAAGTAATGAATTTTAATTGACAAGTTACTTACTTGAATCTCAGTTTTGACATCTGTGAAATGAGCATAATAATGCTTACGTCTTAGCATTCATTCTATGGATCAGAAAAGATGATGTATATTAAGGGTTTAGCAATTTAAGGTTCATAACAGGCACACAATAATATTTACTACTATTAAACCGAGATAAATGTAGTGTTCTGGGAATCATGGAGGTGGGATTTGAGGTCAAGGATGTGGAGCCATAATCACTGGGCACCAATTTCTGTGCTCTCTGTATTCTAAAGGAGAGTGTCTTAGTGCTCTGAGCTCCATTTAAGATTATGACCCAGCGGTAGAGGAAGCTAGGAAGGAAATGAGATTTTCTTTTTAGTTATGTTAATGGCATCAGTGAGAATTAGCTTTTACAGCCACAGTCTTGATAAGGTAAGAGGTTTACAAGCAGAGGCTTTTATGTCTAAGAAAAGACCCGGCTTCACCGGGTGTGTAACTGTTCTTTTACGATTTTTCGCTTCCCATTCCGAGGTTGCCTAATTGCCACAGATGCAGATACCCTGGCTGCTCGCTTCCTTTGGGTATCAGCGCACACCAATTCTGGTTTACCTTAACTGGAGGGACTTACTCTCCCACAATTTAATTTCCAACTTCTAATGCAAAGCAGGCTTATTTGCGTTGACAGGCAACTACAGGATAAACAGAAAGGGGTGAATTTATATAGTCAGCTAGCACTCTGCCATTATAAGTAATATGGCTTAACAGGGAAGGAAATGAAGAAATAATAATAATAAAAAAAGATTCCAGGCACCTTGAGATTTCCCCTAAAGAACTTATTTCCAACAAACCTTAGAAAATAGAACCAGGGCAGGCTTTCAGAAGAACAGGAGAAACAGATATTGATTGGTTTATTCATAATTTGTGTCCTATCTTCTGCAAATAATTTGATGTGGTTTAGAAAAAATTCTCACTGAGTCCCACTCTCCCCGCCCGCCCCCACCCCCTTTTCCAGGGTATTATTGTCAGAGGCATTCAAATAAACGTTGGAGTAGATGGTCAGATTTCAGGATGCTAAGCCAGTGGTGTGACTTCCTCTGAATTTGAGAACTTTTAGTATAGAATATAATCTTAGTGATGAAAACAATTGGTATTGAAAGTGGACAATGTGGTTTAAAATTATTTTTTACTTTTATATAATATTATATAAAAATATATTAAGGTATGGTTTTGACATTTTAAACAATTAAAAAGTGAAAGTAAAATGTAGAAGTAAGAGTCGTCCTTTATGACTCTGCCATGCCTCCCTCCTCCCCCAATAAAACATTGCTAATAGTTTTGAGTGTAGAACGACATTATTTGTTTCTGTCTAGTGTCCATTTTCCTTTCTAAAACCACCACAGTTTCCTCCTGTCGAGTTGTTTTTCTCCTGACTTGACCCCGAGCTGGGGTCATCCTGAAATCCCTTGGGGCAGCCACGTCACAGGCATAGCAAGAATGGCTGTTGGAGACTCATCCACATTGTCCAATGCACTCTGGGATGAGCTTACATGATGCTATTAACACTTTAGAGTGAATACTTTGACCTGATATGTTTCTTTGATATGAAGTTGGGGGACTAATTCAGTGTGAGAGACTGAAAGCAAGAGTGTGAAGTTGTGCAGGAAAATAGTGGAAAGGGAATTGAGCATCAATGGAGGACAAACTCCGCAACCTCAGTTAGCCGGAAACCAGTCTCAAGTGGAAATTGCTCAGCATCTACTCCCCTTCCTCTGGTACAGCACCCCAGTTTTCTTTTGGAGATCTACTTCTCCTCTACTTTATGTCTGTGTCATTGAGATGGGGCTAGCCTCCCTTGCTCAGTTCCAGGGATGGGCCCATTTCTCAGGTCTGGTCACCTGGCCAGTCCCCACCCTTGACCACAGAAGTTGGCTCAGGAACGGACACGTGACCTATGCCAGGCTAACAAGACTTAATTCATTACTGCCATTGGAATGATCAGGCCAAAGACTCTTTCGTCATTCTACTGCATTTGTTTTTTATAGCTTTGAAAATATAAATTCTAACTCCAAGATTGCAACCAAGACAGGCAGAGCTTCTTGATGATATTATTTGAGCACTAGCAGTGCCTGAAAGTTGTAACCTTTAAACAGCTCAGTTACATGAGTCAAGAGATTTCATTATTATTTTTTTCTAAGACATTTTGAATTGAGTCTCTAATATTTTCAATCAAAAGGATCTGATTAACATATACCACCAGCTCCCTTCAGCAGCCCTGAAGGGATGGTTGGTGGTTACCAGATTTATTTTGCTTGTGATCAATATCTTATTGAGTTCTTAGCCAAATATTTCTTTTAGTTATTTTTTTTAAATAACATTCTCATCTCCAAATTCAGACATGAGTCTCTAAGAGGTTGGGTTTGGAGAAAAACAGAATGTCAATACCACCATGTATTTGGAATTTCCACCGCCCCCACTGACCAAGCTAAAACTAGACTTGTAAACTTTTCTCCTAAAGATCTTGAATTCTGTCCAAGAATATTCTTGATTCTTTATGCGTCTGAGGGTGTGCCCTCATTCTGGATCCTATATCTGGTCCTATATCTCTACTAGGATCATAATTTAGGATTTAACCTCTTCTCTCATTGTTAGACCACATTGGGTACATTTTTTCTTCTCTAGGTTTTCTAAGTCAAACACAACAATCCATCGGTTCCTTAAGAAGATATTAATTAATTTTAACAAAGTAGATACTCGTTAAAGCAGTCATAACATGCGCACACCTATCACCCAACATTTGGGTAGCAGACTCGGTTGTTTATCACAAATCCATTTCTCTTGTTTCTTCCTTTCTCTCTTGCTGCCAGAGCTGTCTGCCTACAATGTGAGTGAAAATTGTAGACACTCACTTTTCAGCCTCCCTTGTAAGTAGGGCATAGGCATGTGACATATTCCAGCCCAAGAAACCTGAGGGGACATCTGCTTGGAAGCAGCTGCTGCTGCTTCTGCTGTGGCTTCTCTTTCTTGTACTCCTCCATCCCCTTCTATTCTCTCTTTCCTTCTTTTTATCAGCATGGTTGAAGAATTATTGACCTATACTTAACTACACATATTTAACTGTACAATTTGATAAGTTTTGACATATATATACAACTGTGAAACAATCACCAAAATCAAGACAATGAACATATCCATGACTCCCAAATTTCCTCTTGCCTCTTTCCCTTCTTCCCCATCTCGAAGCAAACAATGATATTCTTTATGTCCTTATATATTAGTTTGTATTTTCTAGAATTTTAAATAAATGGAATCATACAGTGTGCACTCTTTTTTTTTTGTCTGGCTTCTTTCACTAGGCATAATTATTTTGAGATCCATCCCAGTTGTTGTGCATATCAGTAGTTCATTTCTTTTTATTGCTGAGTAGCATCTCATTGTATGCATAGACTGCAATTTGTTTATCCGTCTCCTGTTGATGGGCATTTGGGTTGTTTCCAGTGTTTGGCTATCACAAATAAAGCTGCAATAAAAATTAATGTACAGTCTTCTTAGACATATACTTTTATTTCTCTTGAGTAAATGCCTAGAAATTAAATGGCTGGATCATATGGTAGATGTATGTTTAACTTTTAATACAACTACCAACTGCTTTTCAAATTGCTTGCACAAATTTATATTCCCAACAGCTTTGTATAGGATTTCCAGTTGTTCCACATCTTCACCAACATTTAGTATGGTCAGTCTTTTTAATTTTAGTCATTCTGTGAGGATGTGTATAGTGGTATTTCACTGTGGTTTTAATTTGAATTACCCTAATGACTAACAATATTGAACATCTTTTCATGTACTTTCTTGCTATTCATATATTCCTTGGTGAAGTGCCTTTTCAGATCTTTTTACATTGAGTTTGGAGATTTCTGTGTATACAAGTCCTTTATCAGAATACAAGTCCTTTATCAGATATATGATTTGTAAGTATTTTTCCCAGTCTGTGGCTTGTTTTTTCATTCTCTTAGTCTCTTTCAAAGAGCAGACAATTTTGATGAATTTTGATGAAAATAACCACTCTAGATTTCTCTTGGTTAGTGTTATCATTGCCTATGTTTTCCCATCCTTTTACTTTTAACCTAAATATGTCTTTATATTTAAAGTGGATATCTCATAGGCAGAATGCAGTTTGGTTTTCTTTTTTTTTAATCCAATCTCTCAATCTCTGTATTTCAGTTAAGGTGTTTAGACAATTTACATTTAATGTGAATATTGATATGGCTATGTTTAAATCCATCATCTTATTATGTCATTTCTATTTGTCTCATCTACTCTTTCTTCCCTTTTTCTGCTATCTTTTGGATTAATTAAATATTTCTATGGTTCCATTTTATCTCCTTTATGGGTTATTAGCTATAACTCTTTGTTTTGCTTTTTTGGTGATTGCTTCAGGGTATATAGTATGGATATTTAATTCATCACAATCTACCTTCAAGTGATATTATACCACTTCATATGTAGTATAAAAACTCCCCCTTCTTGAGAGAAATTATTGTTGTAATACATCTTACTTTTACACAGTTATAAACCCTACACTGCATTGTTTTAATTTTTGTTAGTCATTTATCTTTTAGAAAGATATAAATAGAAGGAAAAAATCTCATATATGTAATTACCATTTTCAGTGCTCTGCATTCCTTTGTGTAGATTCAAATTTCCATCTGACATTCTTTAACAATTGCTTGTAGTGTGGGTCTGCTGATTATCAATTTTTTCAGCTTTTGTATGTTTGAAAAGTATTGATTTTGCCTTTGTTTTTGAAAGATATTTTCACTGGGTATAAAATTCTAGGTTGACAGGTTTTCATATTTTCAGTGCTTTAAACATGTTGCTCTGCTGTCTTCTGGTTTGTTCTGCTTCTCACAAGAAATTGTTGTCATTATTATTTTTGTTCTTCTATACATATTATGTCTTTTTGTCTCTGGTCCCTTTAAAA
>JAQZBX010058183.1:0-17795 GCA_029593785.1 Cabassous unicinctus
CATTATTCAAAACTAATCATGATAGTGTTCTTACAGTTTGTGAAATGTTTTCCTTGTTTTAATATTGATTATAGGATGATCTGGGCAGGATGGCATTGGTTTAAGTGTGCACTCACCATCTGTCTAACAAAAAAAAATGACTGAGTGGCAGCAAGATCCTGCCTGAGTGAGCTGTTTTGGGAACCCACAGAGCAGAAGGAATCAGGACATCAATCTGGAGAGAGCTGGACAAAGAGATAAATTGCTAAGGTTAAACCCTGAGTTTCTTGCCCCTGAGGCTGGAAACTGCAGGATGATTAAGTCTAACTCTCCAGGCAAAGCTGCAGTGAGCCCTGAGCCCCAACTCCTGCTGACCACCCAGTGGGAGAGAACATTCTCCAAGAGTGGGAGTGTTCTGGAAAAGGGTAGAGAGGGGTTTCCTTTCATGGGTTTGGTTGCCTAGACCCCCTTTGAGTTTGAGGAAGATCCAGCTGGGTTGAAGAGGCACCAGGAAGAAGGGAGAAGTGAATCTGCTGAAGCAGTCTGATTTACTTAACTGCCCTGGGATAAAGAAATTTGGCCTGGAAGAGGGCAGAGTCAGGCAATTGACTAGTCCGTGCTGAAAACTCTCAAAATTTCAACTCCACTAAGGGAGGTGAGCAGCAGGAAGTGCTTAATAAGCTTACTAGAGCCTATTTAGGGTTCCCTTGGAGGAAGGGGTGGTCTGGAAGAGGGTTGAGAGTCATTTTTCTGCAGTGAGTTCTGTTACCAAGGTCTCATTTGCATTTCAAAAGGGAACTAAACCTAACCAGGAGAGGTGAGAGGGAATCCCCTCACACAGGCTAGTGTGTCCTGCTGCCCTGGGAGAGAAAGCAATAAAAATAGAAAGGGGACAGGGACAGACTCTTAATCAGCAGGAATTTATCCAACTGCAAAGAGTCAAAACTGCCTGATGGAAAGTGACTGGGTAACTTTTGAAGAGCTAACTGACCCAACAAGAAAGTTTAGCTCATTGGAGGAGTTTCTGCCTTGAATATACAAGATCCCTAGTTTAATTACCAGGTTCTCTTAGACTCCTGTTCAACAGGGATATCAAATATCCAGTTGATACTTTAGGACAAGGAAAACATAGACATTATTTTTGTATTAGCTTCACTTGGGTCTCTTATTTTTCCTAACAAAAGCTTACTTTCTTTAAAAACTTAACATAGTTTATTCACTAAAACATTCTTCAAAACCTGCAATGGGATGGCTGCAGGGTCATTGATTGATGAACACTGGCAGCCTGAGGAGTTCCACAGGGTCAAAGAGGGAAGGCTGTTCTTCCTAAGTTTTGTTTGACTGCTTCCTTGTGTGTTTGTTTTTTGGTTTTCTTGTTTTTTCATTCCTCTTTCTCCCACTCTTTTTTTCTTTAATTAGGATCTGCTGGCTTGTTTCTTGTTTGCTGTGTTTCCAGTTCCTTGATTTCCTCTTTTCTGTGTATAATTATTTTATCTATTAATGCTATCTCTTTTCCTTCCTTCATCTTTATATTATCCTGCTTTCTGTTGTTGTTCTTACATACAACTTCTCTTTATTTAGTCCTCAGTTTTTCTGATTTTTATTTCTGTCTCCTCTACTCTGTTTTTTTTTTTTTCTCTCTTATTAACTTTTTTCCTTATGTCCTTTCTTTTCACTTTCCCTCTCTACTCATCATTCTGGCCTTTTAATTCATTCAATATATTTTTCTTTGTTCGGTTGTCATAGGTCTTATATGGTGCCTTTTCTAACTTTTACTACTACTATTACTATTATTATTATTTTTCCTTTCTTATCACTTTCACTTTTTCTGGTCTTAATCTTTTTCCTTCAAGGAAACACAGAAAAAGCAAGGAAATAAAACAAGAAGAACAAAGCGTCAAAGAGAAAACTTAGCACACAAACAAAAACAGCAGCTACATAAAACCCTAGAGTGGAGAAAGAAGCTAATCAACTGAATAAACCCGTCAAGATGAAAAGATAACCAGAGGGCAAAAAAAAATTACAAACCATACCAAGAAAAAGGAAGACAGACCAGCCCAATGAACAAACCAAAAACCCAGAAGAGATGCAAAACATTGAACAATTGATCAAAAGTGTCCAAACAAATAACACTGACAAACTTAATGAAGTGAAGGAAGAGATTAAGGATATTAAGAAGACACTGGAGAACATATGGAGGAAATTGTAAACATATATAAAAAGATAATGGATATGATGGTGATGAATAGCAAATCCAAGAAATCAAAAAGACACTGGAACACATAGCAGCAGACTTGAAAAGGTAGAGGAAAGAATTAGTGATGTGGAAAACAGTACATCTGAAATCAAACAAAGAGTAGAATAGATAGATAAAAAGAAAAAATTTGGCAAGGACTTAGGGATCTGAAAGATAACACAAAATGCACTAATATACCCATTATAGGCATCCCAGAGGGAAAAGAGAAGTGAAAAGGGACAGAAGGTGTGTTGGAGGAAATAATGGCTGAAAACTTCCCAACCCTATTGATGGAGATGATTCTAAATATCCAGAAAGTTCAGTCCACCCCAAACAGTATAAATCCCATTGGGCCTACTCTAAGACATATACTTGTCAAACTTCCCAATGCTCAAGACAAAGAGAAAATCCTGAAGGCAGCAAGAGAAAAGAGAACCATTACATACAAGGGAAGCTCAATAAATTAAGTGCTGATTTCTCATTTGAAACCATGGAGGGAAGAAGTCAGTGGTATGACATAATTAAGGTACTAAAAGAAAAAACTTCCAACCAAGAATTCTCTATGCAGCAAAGCTGGCATTCATAAATGATGGAGAGTTCAAAATAGTCACAGATAAACAAAAATTATGAGAGTATGCCAATATAAAAGAAAAAGAAAAAAAAAAAGAAAGTATGCCAATAAGAAACTTGTCCTTCAAGAAATACTAAAGGGTTCTGCAGGTAGAAAAAAACAAAACAAACAAACAAACAAACAAAAAAAAACAAGAAGGAGAGAGTTGGATGAGAGTTAAGAACAAGTAAAAAGACAAACAGAAAATAAAAACATATGACATACATAAACCCAAAGAAAATATGGCTAATGTAAGTAATTCCTTGAGAGTAATAACACTGAATGTTAATGGATTAAAATCAAGAGTCAAGAGAAACAGATTGGCAGAATGGATAAGGAAATATGACCCATCTATATGCTGTCTACAAGAAACCCACCTTATATCCAGATAATCAAGGAGGCTGTAAGAGAAAACAATCTTACAAGCAAACAATAACCAAAAAAGGAGTGGGTGTAGCTATACTAATTTTGGAAATCAATAGACTTTAAATGCAAAACTATTGTAATAGACAACAGACACTGTATATTAGTAAAATGGGTAATCTTTGAAGAAGAAAGAACAATCAAAATATTGATACACTTCTCCAGAATGCCTCAAAATACATGAGGCAAATCCTGGAAACCTAAGTGGAAAAATAGATGCCTCCACAATTATAGTGGGGAACCTTAATACTCCATTGTCACAATTAGACAGAACATCTTAATGGAGAATCAATAAACAAAGACCTTGAGTAATACATTAGAGTAACTAGACCTAATTGATGTATACAGAACACTACACCTAAATACAGCAGGATATACACTCCTCTCAAGAGCACATGGATCATTCTCCAAGATAAACTACATGCTATGTCATGAAAAATTATCAATGAACTCAGAAAGATTTAAATTGTGCAAAGTAATTTCTCTGATCAAAATGGAATGGAGCTGGAAATCAGCAAAGGTCAGAGAACTACATTAGAAATCAGTAACTACCTTGAAATGAATAAAAATGACAACACAACATATCAAAACCTATGGGATACAGCAAGAGCTGTAATGACAGGGATATTCACAGCCATAAATGCATATATCAAAAAAGAAGAAACAGCTAAAATTGAAGACCTAACTGCACACCTGGAGGAATTGAAAAAACAACAACAAACTCACCCCAAAGTAAGTAGAAAGAAGATAATAACAAAGATTAGAGCAGGACTAAATAGAAATAGAAAATAATAAAGCACTAGAAAAAATAAGCATAACTGAAAGCTGGATGAATCTTGAGGAACTTATGTTAAGTAAAGCAAGCTAGGCACTGAAATATTACATGACCTCTCTGATATGAGTTAAGCAAATCGAGCCCACTCAGAGAGCTAGAGACTGGAAGATAGGTTTACAAGAAATAGAAAGTAGAAGGTTGTGAGCCAAAATCCCATATGGGTGAAATCTATGATAACGTGGAAATGAGTAGTTGTGAAGTGAAGGAATATTACAAGGGTGTAGGGATACTATTGCATTGGGCAGTGGAAGCTTGAAGGGGATAGGGTGGGGAGGATATGTTGGATGGCCCATTGAAATGGGGACCATTTGGGGAAGGGAGCAGATGAACACTGGGGATTGGTGGGTACATGGGTGAAACTGCAATGTTGAGAAAGCTCTTTTGGCAATATGACAAGGAAAGGTGACTGGGTTAGGGTGTTGGATGGGGGGCATTTGGGACAGGGCTCCCCTGGGGCAGTCTTCTAGAAAATGTGCAAGCAATCATTTTCTCATATTGTGTTGTATCTCCGGGGGAAGACCCATATAATGAATGGGAAGGAGTTGGATTCCCATGCTAGGGAGACCCAATATGTTCTCAAACACAGGGGAGGGTGTCTTTCAAGAGCATGGGTGGTTTTTAATAGGGGGGACAGACTAGTGTGTCAAGCCCTCAGCATTGTAGCAAGTATCTATGAATCTTGTCCTTCAAGGAGTGAAGATTGGTGATGTCCATGGGCCCTGAGGGAAGGGTGAGGGAAGTTAGAATAGATGGAATAAGGGGTATTTAGGGGGCAATGGAAGTGTTCTGCATCATCTTGCAATGATGGATACAGGCCATGTTAAATTTCATCAAAAATTTATAAAAGTTTATGGTCTAAAATGTAAACCATAATGTAAACCATTTTCCATGGTTAGTAGCTTGTTTCAATATTTGTGCATCAGTTGTAAGAAATTTACCACCCACATGTAAAAAGGTTATTAATAAGAAAGGGGGAAAAGGGGGAGGGTGTAGGATATATGGGATTCCCCTATATTCTGTATATAACTTTACTGTGACCTAAATCTTCTTTGAAGACAAAATTTTTAAAAGTAAGAGACTGGGGAAGAAATGGAAGAAAACGCCACTGTACATACAGGACAACAGATATGACAGCGATGAAAGGCAAAATGTGAAAAAATTTTTAAATTATTTTTCATTTTTATTAATACCAGAAATTTTTTAAAAAATTAGTTTTTCTAAATTATTATGTATTTTATTTCTATGATTAAACCTATCATTTATATTTCATTTTCTTATTAATCAAATTTTGTAATATTCTTGGCTTCATTTTTGAAGAACTTTTGAATAACAGAAGGGTTACAGCTATGGCAGGGGAGGATCAACAGTGTGGGTTGTCAATGATGGGGGATGTATGGGAGGAACTTCACCTTGGCATACATATATGGTATATAAATATATTCAAGTTCATGGGGCATTGCTACAAAGTGTAGCAATTCACACATTTGAAAGATTATTGAATCCCCATCCTGGGGAACTCTGTCACATTCTCTATCGGAATAGCCACAATTACCCAAGAACAGGGGTAATAACTAGTGAAGAAGGATGGTCCATTGATGGTCCCTTGATATTGACAACTATTCTTATAAGCCTTTTGCTCTTGTATTTGTAACTTAGCCTAGTGTTGTATGGTGCATAAGATTTACCTCCAAGGAGCCTTCTTGTTGCTCAAATGTGACCTCTCTCTAAGCCAAACTCAACACATTAATACATTACCTTCCCCCCAGGGAGTGTCATGAATCCCAGGGATGAGCCTCCCTAGCACCGAGGGATTACTACCAAGCACCAGTTTGTGATCCAACCAGAAAAAGACCCTGAATAAAAGGGGGAAAGGTAAAGACAAATGAGTTTATATGGCTAAGAGACTTAGAATTGAGTCAGGAGGTCATCATAGAGGTAACGCTTATGCATGTCTCAGCAGGATCTCATGGATGACCAAAGTAGACACTATCCCAAACAATGGGGCTCCTGAGGGCTCTGGAGACACCCAGGTCCTTCGGTCATGGAAGATAGCTCTGGAGTGTGGTGCTTTGCTAGTGGGCCCTAATTTGGAGATTGTACTCCCAAGTGTGACAGAGTTGAACTCAGTTGTAACTTCCCTACACATGCTTCTTCTGTCCCTTTTATTTCAACCTATAGTTAGTGTTAGAGTTGATAGGTGTACATCCAAGAGACTTAAACCTTTGGGCTGTCCATGAGCCATCTGGGCCCTGAGCCTTAGTGGAGTTGCAACACCTACTCTCCAGTTCATTAGACTCACCCAGGACAACGAACAAGGAGGTGAGGATGGACAGCCACCACATCAAGGAATTGAAAGATTCTTCAGCTGCAAGAAAGAACATCCCATCCATCAGCCATCTGGGATCAAAGTCCCCTCACATTTAGAGGTGGAATGGGCATCACCATGCCAGAATCCTCAGGATAGTGGAATAAAATATGGGCTAGAGTAGACTTACTGGTATTCTACTATAGACATGATTCTAGCAATGGAAGAAATTATGTCACTGATGTGGAGACAGTGGCCACTGGAGGTGCTTGAGTCAGGGAGAGGGAAAAAAATGGTGGAATATAGGGGCATTTTCAGGACTTGGAATTGACTTGAATGACTTTGCAATGACACAGGCCATTATATATCCTGTCACAACCTATAGAATTAAGTGGAAGAGAGTGTAAACTACAATATATACTATCATAATGCTTAGTGGTAATGCTACAAAATGTGTTCACCAATTGCAATGAATGTACCACATTAATGAAGGAAGTTGCTAATGTGGAGGAAAGTGGGAGGTCTGGGGAGTGGGGTATATAGGAATCCCTTACATTTTTTTGAGTAACATTTTATGTAATCTAAGTATCTTTTTAAAATAAATAAAAATATGTATTTTAAAATATTGATTGTAAGTCATTATAAATACATCACACCTAATTAAACATGTATTTTAAATAGTTATCCAAACTAATTATTATCATGTTTTCACATTTTGTTACGTGCATTGTGTTTTAACATTGATTGTATGTCAATATAAGAACATAGCACTCAATAAAGAATGTAATTTACTTAGATTTTGGAACTAATCATGAGAATGTGTTTGAAGTTCACTAAGTGATTTCTGGGTTTTGACATTGATTGTAAGTCCATATAAGTACATAGCACTAAAAAAAAGTATGTATTTTACAAATAATCCAAACTAATAACAACAATGTTTTCACACTTCACTGAATGCTGAGTTTTAACACTGATTGTATGTTCATATAAGTACATAACACACAATAAAGCATATATTTTACATTGTTTCCCAAACTAAGCACTCCAGGGATTTCACATTTCAGAAAGTCAGTTCTGTGTTTTAACACTTATTGTAAGTCAATATATGTACATTTCACTAAATAAAACATGTATTTTTCTAAATTTTCAAAACAAATAATAAGTGTTTTACAGTTCACTATGTGAGTTTTGTATACTAACATTGATTGTAATTCAATATAAGTATATAATACTCAATAAAGATAATATTTTATGTAGTTTTCTGAAATATCTCTCTAGTGTTGTCATAGTTCACAAAACAACTCCTGTGTTTTAACATTGTAAGTCAATAAATGTACACAGCACTAAGTAAAGCATGTATATTATATAGTTTACAAAAGTGAGCACATTGATGTTTTCAAGGTTTGCTTAATTATTTCTGTGTTTTAAGTGTGATTGTATTCAGCATAGGTATATAGAACTCAGTAAAGCAGATATTTTATTTAGCTTTTTGAAACTAATCACTATGGAGTTTTGACAGTCCATAAAGTGAGTTCTTTGTTTTAACATGGATTGTAAGTCAATATACATCCGTAATACTCAGTAAAGCACGTATTTTACTAAGTATTCAGAACTAGTCCCCACAGCATTTTCACAGTTCACTAAGTGATTTCTGTGTTTTAAAATTCACTGTAAGCCATTACAGGTACATAGCATACAAAAATGCATGTATGTTACTTAATTTTTAAAACTAATAAAGATATTGTTTTCACAGTCCACAACATGATTTCTGTGTTTCATATTTTCATAAAGATAATATTTTATGTAGTTTTCTGAAATATCTCTCTAGTGTTGTCATAGTTCACAAAACAACACATAGCACTCCATATGTATGTACCTTATATAGTTTTCAAATCTAATCAATATACTCTTCACAATTCACAAAGAGAGTTCTGTGTTTTAACATTGATTGTAAGTAAATATAAGTACATAGAATTCAATAAAGTATTTATTTTACTTAGTTTTCAAAACTAATGTTGATACTGTTTTCTAAGTTCACTAAGTGGGTTCTGTGTTTTTCCATTGATTGTAAGTCAATAAAACTGCATAGCCTTCAATAAACATGTATGTTCCCTAGTTTTCAAAACTAATCATGATAGTGTTTTCACAGTTCACTACTTGTGTTCTGTGTATTAACATTGATTGTAAATCTGTATAAGTACATAGCACTCAAAAGCATGCAATTTTTTAGTTTTAAAAACAGATAATGTTATGTGTTCATGGTTCACTAAGTGATTTTTTTGTTTGAACATTGATTGTATGTCCATATAAGAGCATAGTTCTTATAAAGTATGTATTTTAGAAATATTCCAAGCAAATCACAATAGTGTTTTTAACAGTTCAATGATTTTGTATTTTAAAATTGATTGTAAGTCAATATAAATACATAGCCACTCAATAAAGCATATATTTTCCATAGTTTTCAAAACTAATCATTCTAGTTCTTACACAGTTCACTAAGTTAGTTCTCATTTTTAACATTAATTGTAAGTCAATATAAGCACATAGCTCTCAATAAGTCATATATCTTAATTAGGTTTCAGAGCTAACCTTGATAGTATTTCACAGTTCACTACTTGAATTCTCTATTTTAATATTGAATTTAAATCAATATTTACACTCAATAAAGCATGTATTTTACTTAGTTTTCAAAACTAAACATGATAGTGTTTTCACAGTTCACTAAGTGATTTAACATTGATTGTTAGTCAATATAAGTATATGGTACCCAATAAAACATGGATTTCTAAGTTTCCCTAACTAATCACTATGGTATTTGCACAGTTCTCCAAGTGAGTTCTGTGCTTTCACATTGATTGTAAGTTAATATAATAACGTAGCAATCAAGAAATCATTCATTTTACATTGTTTCCAAAACCAATCTTGATAGTGTTTTTGCAGTCTAATAAAGGAGTACTGTATTTTAACATTGATTGTCAGTGAACATAAGTACATAGCACTCATTAATACATGTATTTTTCTTAGTTTTCAAAACTAATCACTGTATTTTTTTCACAGTTCACTAAGAAATTTCTGTGTTTTAACATTTAAGTCAATATAAGTTTTCATAACTAATAAATCTATAAGTTTTCAAAACTAATCGCAATAATGTTCTCACGATTCACTGAATTCTGTTTTTACATTAATTTTAAGTCAATATAAGTACCTAGCACTTAATCAAAAATGTATTTTGCTTATTTTCAAAAGTACTCACAATAGTGTTTTCATACTTCACAAAGTGAATTCTGTGTTTTAACATTGATTGTAAGTCCATATTAATACACAGCACTCAATAATGTATGTATTTTATAGTTTTCAAAATAACCACAATATTGTTTTCACAGTTCACTAAGAGAATTTTGTGTTATAGCATTTATTGTAAGACAATATAAAAAAAAAGCACCCAAAAAGCATATATTTTACATTGTTTTCAAATCTAATTACTAAAGTTTTTCACAGTTCAAAAAGTGTACTCTTTGGTTAAACATTGATTGTAAGTCAATATCAGTACATAGCAATCAATAAAGTATGTATTTTATAGTTTTCCAAACTAATATTTATAGTGTTTTCAGTTTTCTAACTGAGTTCTATGTTTTACCATTGATTGTATGTCAATATAAATACATAGCACTCAATAAATCATTCATTCTACATAGTTTTCAAAACAAATCTTCATAGTGTTTTCACAGTCTACTAAGTGAGTTCTGTGTTTTACCATCGATTGTAAGTCTATATAAGTATGTAGGAACCAATACACCATGTATTTTTCTTATTTCTCAAAACTAATCTTGATAGTGTTTTCATAGTTCAATAAGTGAGTTCTATGTTTAGGCATAGATTTTAAGACAATATAAATATAGCATTCTATAAAGCATATATTTTACTTACTTTTCAAAACTACTCATGATAGTGATTTCACAGTTCACTAAAGGCATTCTTATTTTTATATAAATTGTGCATCAATACAAGTACATAGCACTCAATAAAGCATGAATTTTAGTTAGTGTTCAAAACCAATCATAACATTGTTTCCTAGATCACTAAAGGAGTTCTCTGTTTTAACATTGATTTCAAGTCAATATAAGTACATAGCACTCAAAAAAGCAGGTATCTACATAGTTTTCAAAACTAATCACTAGAGTGTTTTCACATTTCACTATATGAGTTTGCTGTTTTAATATTGATAGTGAGTCATATAAATACAGAGCACTCAATAAAGCATATATTTTACTTAGATTTCCAAACTAATCATGATAGTGTTTTCACAGTTCCCTAAGTGAGTTCTGTGTTTTAACATTGACTGCAAATCTATATAAGTACATAGACACCATAATGCATATCAAGTACTTAGATTTAAAAACCTATCACTGTACTCTTTTCACATTAAACTAAGTGAGGTCTGTGTTTAACATTGATTGCAAGTCAATATAAGCACATAACATACAATAAAGAATGTATCTTACTTAGTTTTCCAAAACTAATCATTATAGTGCTTTCACAGTTCACAAAGTGATTTCTATGTTTTAACATTGATTGTAAGTCATAATAAGTATATGACACTAAAGTAATCATGTATTTTACAGGATTTCCAACCTAATCAGTGTACTGATTTCACAGCCACTAAGTGAGTTCTGTGTTTTGACATTGATTGTAAATCAATACAAGTATATAGCACTCAATAATGCATGTATTTTACTTAGTTTTCAAAACTAATCACTATAGTGTTCTCAGAGTTCACTAAGTTCTGCATTTTAACAAATGCTGTAAGTCAATATAATTACATACTACCCAATAAAGCATGTGTTTTATATAGTTTTCAAAACTGTTCCTTATACCATGTTCATTACTTACTAACCAGTTCTGTGTTTTAACATTGGTTGTAAATCAATATAAGAACATTGCAGTCAAGAAAGCATGCATTTTATTTCATTTTCCAAACTAATCACGATAGTGTTTTTGCAGTCACTAAGTGAATTCTGTGTTTTAACATTGATTTTAAGTCAATATAAGTACATAGCAGTCAATAAAGCATGTATTTTTCATAGATTGAAAAGTAATCAGTATAGAGTTTTCACAGTTCACTAACTGAGGTCTGTGGTAATATTGATTGTGAGTCAATATAAGAACAGATGGCTCAATAAAGCCTGTATTATACATAGTTTTCCATAGTAATCACTATTTGATTTCACAGTAAACTATTTGAATTTTATGCTTTCAACATTGATTGTAAGTCAGTACAAGAATATAGAACTCAATAAAGCCTGATTTTATTTAGATTTCAAAATTGATCTTGATAGTGTTTTCACAGTTCATTAAATACTTTTTTGATTTACCATTGATGTAAGACAATATATTTCTCATAAAAAGGATATATTTCACTTAGTTTTCAAAATTAATCTTGTTAGAGATATCGCAGTTCACTGATTTCTTTTAATTCACATTGATTGCAAGTCAGCATAAGTACATAAGAATCTGAGCATGTATATTGCATAGTTTTCAAAACTAACCACAGTAGTATTTTCTAATTTTACTGTCTTCCATGTTTTAACATTGATTGTAAGTCTATGTAAATACATAGCACTCATAAAGCATATATCTTACTTAGTTTTCAAAACAAATCACTAAGTGTTTTAAAAACAAATCACTCTTCACTGAATTCTGTATTTAACCTTGATTGTAAGCCAATGAAAGTACACAGCATTCAATAAAGCAAGTAATTTAGTTACTTTTCCAAACAAATATAGTGTTTTCATAGTTCTGGGTTTTAACATTATTGTAAGTTAATATAAACATTGCTCCAAATAAAGCATATATTTTACTTATTTCTCAGGTCTAAACATGATAGTGTTTTCACAATTCACTGAGTTCTATGTTTTAACATTGTATGTCAATACAAGAAATTGACACTCAATAAAGCATGTATTTGCTTAGTGTTCAACACTAATCACGACAGTGTTTTAATCAGTTTGCTAAGGGAGTTCTGTGTTTAACATTGATTTTAAGTTCATTATAAGTACATAGCAATCAAAAAAGATGGTATTTTGCATAGATTTCAAAACTGATCACTATGGTGTTTTCACAGCTCATTAAGTGAGTTCTGTCTTTTAATATTGTTTGTAAGTCAATATAAGTAGCTAACACTTACTAAGAATATATATTTATTGTTTTCAAAACTAATCATAAAAGTGTTTTTGTAGTTCACAAAGTGAATTCTCTTTTTTAACATTGACTGTAAGTCCATATAAATAAATTGAACTCAATAAAATATTTTACAGTTTCCAAACTAACCACAATAGTGTTTTCACAATTCTCTAATTGAATTCTGTGTTTTAACATTCATTGTAAGACCATATAAGTACAAAGCATTCAATAAAGTATGAATTTTACTTAGTTTTCAAAACTAATTATTATATTGTTTTGCAGTTCACTAAGACAGTTCTGTACGTCTACATTAATTGTAAGACATTATAAGTAGATGGTACTCAAAAAAACATGTATTTTACATAGTCTTCAAAACTAATCACTATATATTTTAAAAATTCACTAATTGAGTTCTGTGTTTTAACATTGATTGTAAGTGAATAGAAGTACATAGCACTCAAGAAAGCATGTATTTTACTTAGTTTTCAAAACTAATCTTGATAATGTTTTACATTCACAAAACAATTCTGTGTTTTAACATTGAGTGTAAGAAAATACAAGTAAATTGGCCTCAAGAAAGTATGCATTTTAGTTAGTTTCAAACTAATCTCTATGTGTTTTCACAGTTCACTATGTGATTTCTGTGTTTTAGGCCCCAGGATGTGTATATCCATTGTGGGTGTTGTACCACACGGATGAGGAATGGTGGTGTGGGATGTAGTTGGAGGTGTGGGCGGTGGGGAACAAGGAAATCCCTGTAATTTCTGAGTAATATTTAGGTGATCTAAGCATCTTTAAAAAAAAATATATATATATATATATGTATATATATATATATAACAAATAACATTTATGTAAACAATGCACATATATGCATATGTATTTATATATCATTTTACAAATATTGGTATGTATTGTGAAAAATTTGATTTTTACCCACAATAAAAAAAATAAAAAATTAATAAAAAACACACTGAATTTAAATCAATATAAGTACATAACATTCAATAAAACATATATTTTACTTACTTTTCAATACTCATCATGATAGCGTTTTCACAGTTCACTAAGAGAGTACTGTGTTTTACCATTGATTGTCATTCAATATAAGTAGATATCACTCAAAAAAACATGTATTTCACATAGTTGTCAAAACTAATCACTATAGTTTTTTCAGAGTTCACTAAGTGACTTTTGTGTTTTAATATTGATTGTAATTCAATATCAATACATAGCACTCAATAAAGCATGTATTTTACTCAAATTTCAAAATAATCATGAACATGTTTTCAGAGTTCACTAATTGAGTTCTATGATTTGGCATTGATAGTAAACAGTAAAATTATATAGCACTTAGTAATGCATGTACTTTACTTAGTTATCAAAATTAATCTTGTTAGGGAATTTGCAGTTCACTGATTTCTCTTAATTCACATTGATTGTAAGTCAGCATAAGTACATAACAATGTAAGATCATGTAAATTACAGTTTTCCAAACTAATCACAATAGTATTTTCAAATTTTACTGACTTCTGTGTTTTAACAGTGATTGAACTCAATATAAATACATAGTGCTCATAAAGCATAATTTTTACTTATTTTTCAAAACAAATCATTGTGTTTTCACAGTTCACTGAGTTCTGTGTTTCAACATTGAGTTTAAGCCAATACAAGTTCATAGCACCTAATAAAGCAAGTATTTTAGTTACATTTCAAACATTCACCACTATGTACTTATAACTTCCAATAAATGATAAACACAGAATTCACTTAATGCACTGTAAAATCAGTGTAGTGATAAGTTTAGAAAAAATTTGTAAAATGCATGATTTAAAGTTTTATATAATTATATGAGTTACAAGCAATATTATATCACAGAACTCAGTGGAATTGGAAAACCCTATAGTGATTATTTTTGAAAACTATGTAAAATACATGATATATTCACAGCTATATACTTATATTGACTTACATTTAATGTTAAAACAGAAAACTAACTTAGTGAAATGTGAAAACAATGTAGTGATTACGTTTGAAAACTACTTAAAGTACATATTTTATTCATAATTATGTACGTATATTGAGTTACAATCAATGTTAAAACACTGAAATAATTTTGAAATGTGAAAACAGTATAGTGATAAGTTTTGAAAACCACATAAAATGCATGCTGTATTGAGTGCTATGTACTGATAATGATTTATAATCATTGTTAAAACAACAGAACTCAGTGAAGTGTGAAACACAGTTTTGATTAGCTTCAAAATCTATGTAAATTAAATACATTATTCAGTGCTATGTAGTTATATTGACTAATAATCAATTTAAAAAATGAACTCAGTTAGTGTACTGTGAAAACACTTTGTTGATTAGTTTAGAAAATTATGTAAAATATGTGATTTATACAGTGCTATATACTTATATTGACTTACAGTCAATGTAAAAGCACAGAACTCAGTTAACTGTGAAAACATTGTCTTAGATCTGGAAACTATTTAAAATACATGCTTTTTTCAGTTCCATGTATTTATATTGAATAATTATCAATGTGAAAAATCAAAACTCAGTGAACTGGGAAATCACTACATAGATTAGTTTTGAAAACTAAATAAAATACATGCTGTATTCAAGGCTATGTCATTACATTGACTTATAATCAATATTAAAATACAGAACTAATTTACTAAACTGAAAACACAGAAATCACTTAAGGTACTTTGAAAAACTAACATGTTTAGTTTATAAAATTATTTAAAGGATAATTTAAATATTTATTCAAGGTTATTACTTATTCAGGATTATGTACTTATATTAACTTAGAACCAATGTGAAAACACAGATCTTAAATGATCTGTGAAAACATTATGTTGTTTAGTTTTGAAAATTTTGTAAAAATATGATTTTTTCAGTGCTATGTACGTCGGTTTACAATAAATGTTAAACACAGCACTCAGTGAAATATGTAAACCCAAATTTAGTTAGTTCTGAAAACTCTGTAAAACACATGCTTTATTCAGTGCTGCATAGTTATATTGACTTACAGTCAAGATTAAAACACAGAACTCAATGAACTGTGAAAAAACTGCCATGATTAGTTTTGAAAAATATGTAAAAGAAATGCTTTATTCAGTTCTATTTAATTATATTGACTTTCAAAGTTAAAACACAGAATTCTCGAAGTGAACTGTGAAAACACTATCTTGATGTATTTTGAAAGCTATGTATTATTCATGCCTTAAACAGTGCTATGTAGTTATATTGACTTACATTCAATATTAAAACAAAGAACTCACTCAGTAAACTCTGAAATCACTTTGCTCATTTGTTTAGAAATCTAAGTAAAATACATGCTTAATTCACTGCTATGCAGTTATATTGACTTAAAATCAATGTTAAAACACAGAACTCACTAGGTGAACTGTGAAAACCCTATGAAGATTAGTTTTTTTCTTTTCTTCCAAATAGACAGATTTTATTTTGATAATTGGTTTTCCTACATAAATTTCAGGAATAGCTATTTTTTAGATATTATAAATACATAGAAAAGTACTGACATTTTTATTCATGTATCATTTGAGTTGATTGGTAAGAATATCTTAAAAATGCAGAATTTTCTTATATATGAATTAGATCTATCTGTCCCTGCTTAGGTCTTCTTTATTTTTTATTAATTAATTTTTAAAAATATTTTAAAAGATGCTTAGATTACATAAATGTTACAGAAAAATTACAGGGATTCCCATGTTCCCCACCTCCCACACCTCCCATAACATCCCACATAAGCATCTTTCATTAGTGTGGCACATCACCTGCAATGGCTATACACATCCTGGGGCTTTGCCACTAAGCATGGACCATAGTTCACATTGTAGACCACACTCCCTTCCACACAGTTCTGCATGTTATATGCTGATGTAAAATGGGCTATATCTGTCATTGTAATGTCACTCATGATAATTCCCAAGTCCTGAAAAAGCACCTGTATTATAACTGCTTTTCCCTTCTCTGCCCCAAAAGCATCCAGTGGCCACTGACTCCACCTCACTATTGTAATTTCTTCCATTGCTTGACTCACAATATGTTTACAACAGAATACCATTAAGTCCACTCTAGTCCAGCTCTTTCCCCAATCCTGAGGAGTTTGGGATGGTGATGTCCACTCCACCGCCAAGTGAGAGGGGGCTTATATCCCATGGATACAGTGGATGGGATTATCCTGCCTGCAGCTGCAGGCTGTCTCCATTCCCTGGGATGGCCGTTGTCCATCATCGTCTCCTCACCAGGTGACTTGGGTGAGTCCATTGAGCTGTAGAGTAGGAGTTGCAGATCCACCAAGATTCCAGGCACAGCTGGCACATGGGCAGGCCAGAGGCTCCAGTCTCTGGAAGTACACCTACAAACTCCAGCATCACATGTAGTTTTGAGTAGAAGGGACTGATGGACCATGTGTGGGGAGGACTTATTTGATTCCAACTCTGTCACTCTCAGGAGCACAGATTCCAATGTGGAGCCCATGGATAAGACATCAGTCTCTGGCGCTTTCCCCCCTTATATAGGACCTGGGTGTCTACAGAGCCCTCAGGAGCCCCTCTGTGTGGGGTGATATCCACTTTGGTATTCTATGAGATCCTACTGAGGTGTGTGTAAGCATTACCTCTGGGAAGACCTCCCAACTATCTTTGAAGTCTCTTAGCCACATGAACTCTTTCTTCTTTACCTTTTCCCCCTTTTATTCAAGGCCTTTATTCAGTCGTATTGCCAGTTGGCACTTGGTATGAATCCCTCATTGCCAGGGAGGCTCATCCCTGGGAGTCATGTCCCATGCTGGGGGAAAGGTAATGCATTCATATGCTGAGTTTGGCTTAGAGAGAAGTCACATTTGAGCAACAAAGAGGCTCTCAGGTGGCAACCCTTAGGCACCCCATAACAGTTGACTAACTTTCAATTACAAGAGCAAAGACTCTTAAGGCTAGTCATCAATAACAAGAACCCATTAGTGGAACATCCTCCCTTGCCAGACACTACCCCTGCACTCGGGGGACTGTTGCTACTCCCTTGGAGAATGTGGCAGAGCGCTCCAGGCTGGGAATTCAGTATTCCCTCATTTATTGAGTGATTGTCTACTCACTGTGACCATGCCCCACCCCTTGATCATTTGAACAATTTTGTATATCTTTCATGTATATTCAGGTGCACTTCCTCCCATGAAACCCCATCCCAGACACCC
>JAQZBX010058184.1:0-17798 GCA_029593785.1 Cabassous unicinctus
AAATATATATTATAGATATTAAAATATTTAATATATTTTAATATATTATTAAAGTATTTAATATATTTTAATATATTTTTAAAATATTAAAGAATATTTTTAATATTCTTTAGTTCTTAAATATATATATATTTCCCCCTGTGGGAAAAAGAGGATCTTTGAAGGCAGTGATTTTTAAACTTTTTTGGATAAGAGTCCTTTGAAAAATTTGATGAATGCTTTGGCTCTTCTCCCACAAATAAAGTTTTACATGAAGTTCCAGGCAGATTAATTCAGAACCCATCCATAAACTGTGGGCCTAAATCTAAACGTATGCATTAAGAAAAGTTCTGCTGTAAAATGAACTTTGTAAAACACGATTTCAGCTGTCTAACAAGTTGAGGTGAACTGGAAACCCTGGCTGCCAACTTACCTGGCACAAACTGCAGGAAGCGGTGGGAGAATCAAGCAGTGGGGACTTTGGGTGGGCATAGAGGTAAGGCAGTGGCTCTGAGTGGATATGAGATGCAGCCAGATAGTATTTGTTAGAAGACGGTGCCTGCTCAGGAAATGCAGGCTCAGAGGAGCCTACTTGGGCCTGGGGTCCAAGGAGGATGAAAGAAAGGTCTGAGAAACCATCCAGGGAAAGCGAGGCATAAAGGGAACTGAGAACAGGAGCACAGTGGGCCTGGGGCCATGGGCCACCCAGAAGTCTCGTCCGGGTTCTGGAGTATGTGTAGCAGGGCAGGGGGTAAAGAGGGCAGAGAAAGAAGAGATTGAAAGGAGCGTAAGAAAACAATTGAGTTTAGTCATCACTGAATAGAGGGCTATAAAACAAGTGGCATATGCATGAAGAAGCCCAGATACACTGTTTTTTGGTCTCTGAGGAGGGAAAAAATGTAAAAACAACCAGAACAAACAAAACAAGAATATCAGAATGAGATTTTGCTTATGGGCCATAAAACAGGCTGGTTATTGATGCTCATGAAATACAAGTATGTAGAGCATGGGCAAATCTCTACCAGGTAAAAAAAAAAAATCATTCCTCCGTTGTAACATTCCATTCTGCAAAGTTGAAAGGACTAGTGAATTATCAGAGTTGTTACAGAAATG
Source organism: Cabassous unicinctus (assembly GCA_029593785.1). Taxonomy (NCBI): domain Eukaryota; kingdom Metazoa; phylum Chordata; class Mammalia; order Cingulata; family Chlamyphoridae; genus Cabassous; species Cabassous unicinctus. The sequence continues at coordinate 1,093 of JAQZBX010058184.1, forward strand.
AATATGGAAGTCTGTGTCCCAGGAGGACACTAGAAAATGTAAAATAAGGACAAGGAAGTTTCTGATTTACAACAGGCAATAAGTACATTCAAGAGAAAATCAAAGGGTGTTTAGCAAATACCAAGCAGGACAAGGGATCCGGGCAAAAGAGCCTAGATCTTGCCAAAAGCTCCAGGATGCAAGATAAAAGGCAAACAACTTTTCAGATGCCTGGCTTTCATTTTCCTTTTTCTCCACCCCCATCCCCAAATGCAGGGACAAAAACATTACTGATGTCCCTCTGCCAACCTTCTAATTGTACAATAAGTGTAGTTTAGAAAGAGAGCCATTTCTTCTTGTTGTAAATGTTATACCATTCAGATTTTAATAGTCTTCCTCATTCGTGTTATTATTAAATACTTGATTCCACTATTTGCCAGTAAATTAAACAAATATTTACTGTGTGCTGTCTATTTGCCAGGCACAGCTAAGCACTCCAGGAAATACAGAGTCGAGTAATATAACATCAGCACAATTCATTCATCCATTCGCTTAATGCATGTATTTTTGAGCACCTACTGTGCGCCACATGCAATTCTAAATATTAGAGCTACAGCAGAGAACAAAGCAAAGTCCCTAACCTTACAGAGTTTGCAGTCTCGTGACAATGTGCAATTTAATGGTCTGCTCAGACAGCTCTACAAAGAAAATATAACAGACTATAAAGAGCAAAAGAAAGGTACCAGCAGAGGACAATGACATTTCAAAAGAAAGAGAGATCACATTTGGCTGGGTGAGAAGAAAGATTAGGAGGTCAAGGGTGGCTATTCAAACTGACCTTGAAGAAGGGACAGGAAGAAGAGGTGGGGTAGGGAGTCTCCAGGTATGAACAAAGGAATGAGCTAGGAGGTCATGGACTGCGCATGGGCAACAGAGGAGAGCAAGATCTGGTCAGCATCTGGTGTAAGTTGGAAAGAAGTGGAAGGCAGGGGCTGCAATGTTACGTTGGGTCCAAATCATGAAAATCCTTGGATGGCTTTTGAGAAGTGAAATGGCAGGACTGGAAGATATACAAGAGAATGCAGGGCAGATCGCAAGTGCTTTCTAAACTTTCTTTTGGCCCATGCCATGGTTTTAATATGTTGATTACATCTTTTTGCACATGGCTGTTGGCCTTTGCAGAACTAAATGTAGATTCAAATATGTGGCTGAGTAGTTATTCGTGGGAAGCGATGTGGCTCAAGCAATTGGGCTCCTTTCTACCATATAGGAGACCTTGGGTTCGATTCCTGGGGCCCCCTGGTGAAGGCGAGCTGGCCGCATGGCGAGCCGGCCTGCGCAGAGTTGACGCAACAAGATGACACAACAAAAAAGAGACACAGAGGAAAGACAATGAGAGACACAACAAACCAGGGAGCCAAGGTGGTTCAAGCAACTGAGTGCCTCTCTCCCACGTCAGAATGTCCCGGAATCAGTTCCAGGTGCCTCCTAAAGAGAAGACGAGAAGACCCAGAAGAACGCGCACTGAATAGACAGAGAGCAGACAGTGAGTGCAAGCAGCCAGGGGGGCTGGGGAATAAATAAATCTTTAAAAACAAATAAAAAAAACAATGTTAAAAAAGAAAAAAGTTATTCGCAAGCCTACATGCTAATATTTTCGCCAGTATTCAAACACGATCATAATAATAAGTAGCATTTCCATGAGGCTTTTTATTGTAAAGCTAACTCAACATTATGTTATTCACCAGAGATCATGACAAACTGAAGTGTGGCCCCAGAGCCTGGTCCTAACAGAAAGACATTTTGGGCAAGGGGAAGCTGGACGCCCATCCTCCAGACGGCCACATTCCCTCTCACGCCGGACGCACTCAGAGGTGACAGAGGCTTTCTGTCTCCTGAATGCTGCTTTCCACGTCTCTGTGTGGACTCCAGGCTCCTTTCTGTTTGGATTCCTATCTGAGCTCCCCTGCTTTTTCAAAATTTTCCAGGATTGGAAACTGGTTTGGGAGCATCTGCTAGTGCTACCTACACGACACAGCTGTCTTCAGTTTTGGTCCCTCCACTTCTTGCATTTGGACTTAAGGACGAGAGGAGTGGCACCGACTGACTGGGGCTCCAGTGATTCCTAGTCCCCGTTTGCCTGGGGACAGATGCCACCAAAACTAGTGGCTCGATGTGGTTATCTGAAAAGCAGAAAACTACAGGCAGGGATATGAAAGCAGAACATTTGTTCCTCGGGACCCTTGATCTTTTCATCTACAGCTTGACGTTAACAAGGTCCAAGAGGCAGCATGTTACGGGAGGAAATGCACATAGTCGGAGGCTTCAGAGTCTATGGGTTCAAGTCGTAACTCTGCACTAACCAGGTCTGCCTGTCCTCATCTGTAAAATGGGTTGACAGTTTGGTAACAAGGAGAAAATGAAATCATGAGGATAAAGGTGAATTGTGGGGAGCGGATGTAGCTCAAGCAATTGGGCACCTGCCTTCCACATGGGAGGTCCCCGGTTCAGTTCCCTGTGCCTCCTAAGGAAGACACACAGATGCTGCAACCAGCAGCAGGCACCACAGCCAGCAGACAACACAACCAGCAGGGAGCGGAAATGGCTTAAGTGGTTGGGCACTCACCTTCCATGTGGGAGGTCTTGGGTTCAGTCCCTGGTGCCTCCTAAAGAAGAAGACAAGCAGATAGACAAGGAAGCCATGGGGGAGGGGGGGCTTTAAAAAGGTGGCTTGTAAGTTTTAAAGTGCTATATAAGTACCCATAATGATAGTTCCCTTTGATTTTCTGCAGCTCACCTTCCTGTTTTCTTTTCTGGTGATTGCTGCAAAGTTTTTATTAGAGGATTCACACTGGATTTTCAGATCCCTTCTGGCTTGCAAATTTGAGCATGCTATAAAGCTTCTCGCCAACTGCCTGGGCTTCAAAATAAAGGGTTTAACTTTTATTTCTTAACCATTTTATATTTTCACCTATTTAGAGACAAAACCTGCCCTTTTCTTAGTCCTTGAAAGTCATTCTCTTCATCCATTTTATTTATTCATTCAAGAACTATTGCGTACAGGCCCTATGCATGGTATTTCCCAGGTTCCAAGAACAATAGCAATACAAGTATAACATGATCTAAGCCCTCGAGGGCGCAATAGTCCCCAGAGACCATCTACCTGAAGTTCCTGTTGCCAAATTACATTAAGCAGGGGAAGGACTGAGCTTCCGTCTCCCTCTTTAACCATTCCCGTGCCCAGGCTCACCCAGACACTGCATCTTCTCTCAGAAGAAACAGGTGCTTGGTTCCAGACTTCTGGAATTTGATCCAGGTAGTTGGGACACCACCAGTCAGGGCTTGAGAAAAAATAAAATAATATGTGAAAAGGCCTAAACTGTACCTGACTCACCATATAAAATCAATAGTTTCCTTATCTCTCAGGGGTTTCAGTCTTTTATGGAAAAAGTGCCCTGATATGAAAGCCAGGAGGAGAGAGACAAATTGTAGAGTGGGAGAAAAATATCAGGGTAAAGAACCAGGAAAGTTAACCAGAGGTGGGCGTTTGCAGAGGTGACATGAGGAGCTGGGTCGGTGGACAGAGGGCAGGACGGGACAAACCGTGTGATTTCTGGGCTGGGTCATTAGCTGGACCAGATTGCTTTTCGATCGATCTAATTTTATAGTTCTCCTCCATCTCTTTTGGCTTCATTAGGTTTGTCTCAACCACCCCCACTGTTAAGAAGTTTTCTGGAATTGAGAAGTAGGAACAGTGAGCTCATTGATTTTGTGTCAAGATCATTAGGCAGGATCAACTGTTTCCAATGCTCACTTTAGTTGCTAAGGTCACAGGCATACCAGCCCACAAAGGCTTGTTCATTTGCTATGTTTGCCTTGGAAGCAGGGGAGTCAGCAGGGGAAAGGCAAAATAATCAGAAGTAGTAAAAGAAAAGTTACTGTGATTTCATCAACTTGCCCCACCTCCCCACCCCCTAAATGGAACCCAGATCACGGTTAGCTGCCACAGCGTCCTTTATCGTGGCTAGAGTTGAAAGGTCCAGGCCTATATAAGCCAGACTTAGAAAATAAACGAGACATAGAAAATTCTATTTCGTGTGCAGTTGCATGGGGTCCAAGAGAGAGAGGCAACATGAAATGCCTTGTAAGTATATTTTCTAATTTTTAAGAGAGAGGTAATTATGTTTTCAGAGTCAAAACAGCCAGGGAGCAATTCTATGTTTTTCCCCAAGGACTGTTCAAATTAAACCCAAATAGAATGTCCAAATATGAATTTGGCACATAAGATGCAAGCCTCTTTCTTTAAGAACCTCTGAATGAAGGGTCTTTCTTAGAGGATCTAACAACTATTTTCTGGAAAGGTCCTTTGTGATTATTTAGCCATTCCTGCTTTAGGGTCCTCTCTTCCTAGATACATCTTATTTGCAAACTACCAGTGAAGGAAATTTTCAGATGTATTTAATAGATGGAGCAAACTCTCAGAATTGTTTAATAAAATATTGTTGCTATTTGCATCTAATGTACCTTCTTAATTAACCTACTGCACTGTGATTATTGTTGATAGAGTAGCTGATTTCTATTCCTTTTAAGACGCATCACACCTTTCATGGCTGTGATTGCATGTGGAATATTGCCTGGGACGTTGTGGGATGGGGGAGAAGGGGAGGTCTTGTCAACCCCAGCTTCATTGTGAGTGTGCTTGAGATGTGTCAGCCTTGAGTAGGCCCGGTAATGAACTCTGGGGCAAGGGGACTGTTTCCCTGCCACACTTTCTTACCGTGCCCTGTTCCTGCCCCCACCAATTCTCTTTCACTTGCTCTCTGATGCCTGAAATTCCTTCAACAAGCAAGGTAGGCCACACCAAGAGGAAATTGCTAATTACAAATATCCCAAGAACTAGCCACATTTGAGCACAATCTGTTTCAAAGTAGGGTACCAGGTCTTTTTATCCTCAAGCAAAGTGGAAAAATCTAGAGGAAAGGAAAGCAGGAGGAAATCAGGCTTCAGAGGGAGAAGGGTAGGAGTTCCCAGGGGTTGGGAGGAGTGAGGAAGGCCAAGTCTGGGAAGACTGGGGAACGTGAATTGTTACTTTTTTTAACAATTTGGCCTCAGGATGGTCTGGCTCTGTGTGCACATCAAGTGGTTAGTCGGGCTGCCTAATATTTAGCCTAATGATTAATTGTAGAAGTAGAGCAAACTTACATCGGTGGCAAATAAGAGTTGCCCTTGAGTAAACAATGATTCTTTGCCTCCTGGGAAGCCAGCACACCCCATATATCAACCACACTGAACGACAGTCTCACCGATGCACATTGGGGTCCAAGAGCTCAAGCGACTATGAAAGTTACAGATCATTTTAAGAAGACTCCACACCCCCTGGGGCTTGGACCCTGGCCTCATCTGAGGCTCCAGGGAGCAGGCATTGATATTTGTTTGCATTGCAGATTGTGTCCTCCATCCTTGTGACCTTATTCCTAATTCCATCTCTGGCCCTGACGGTGAGTGAGGGTGGAGAGGGTTCAACCTTGTCTAGCCCACTGGTAGAAGTATTACAAAGGGTGATAATCAAAGGTGACCGCCCTCACATTTCTTGTGAGTACCCCATAAGCCTGCAAGGTATGGGCAAGGTAGGGATTCTGGACTTTTCAACTTTTCTCACTGTTGCTTGTTTTTCTCCAGAATATCAGTGACAGTCATCCTCTGGATGGCTTTTTTGGGACCCAAATCATCCATGTCAATGCCCTCCGAGGTATGATCAGCATCCGAGACAACAATGTTTTGAGTGAATGGGATGGAATCTTGAACTACAAGAATGTAAGATGTGAAACGCATTCATTACAATGCCAAACAAACAAACAAACAAACAAACAAACAAAAACAACCTTGTCTGGTCCAAAATTTAGCCTTACGTTCTTCTAGAGAAAAGAGGACACTGTCTACCTTGGCATCTTCTAGGTTTAGGCCCTCGATGGGAGTACATGCCTTTAGGTAAGAAGCCAACCTTCCTGCAGCTATGGTGACTTCTTTTCAAGACAGAGACCGTGTGAGGCAATTCTCTGGTCTCTAAGGATCCCACATCCTTCACGTTCTTGAAGGTGTTGGCTTCACAGGGCTACCAAAGATTTCCAAAGTAAGAAAGCCATCTAAAGAGCCCCCATTTTTTGTAATGTATGTCCTACAGATGTTATTTTGTCTTGACCCCAGATTTCAGTCAGTCTATTCCCAAAGAAGAAGAGTCATTTATTTTCATTTTTAGAAGTCTGTCCTCACCTTGCATGCCTCCTTAGGTAGTAAGGTTTAGCAGAAAGAGGCAGGATCAGGAAGGAAATGCCTGTGTGCTTGGCCTGGCTCTCCCATAGAAAAGCTCTAGGACCACAGAGCCATCATTAGGCTCCGTGTGCCTCAGTCTCTTAATCTGAAAAATAGCATCAACAGCTGCCTTTCCTACCTCACAGGATTCTGAGAGGATTAAATGAAGTAAATGCCAAATCCTCACTCTGGCCTAGACGGCCCTCTGGGACGTAGCTCTTGCTGGCTGGAAGCTGCTCCCCACACCACCCTGTGTACTCTGCAGCCACAGAGGACATCTCAGGATGGACACCTCAAACACAAAACTTTCTCTCCATTCCTACCTGTTCCCACCGTGTTCCCTTGCCTGAATACCATCTCCCCGCTCCTTGCCTAACTCCTTCCTGATTTCCTCAAGGAGACCTTCCCTGAATCCTCCCAGAGGGAATGCAGTCTGGTGGTCTCCAGCCTTGTTCTAAGCCATGGAAATCTTTCTTCAAACACAACATTCCACAGAAGTCTCGTTACTGGACAGAAAACGTCAGAACTACTCTGGGCTGGAGGAGGGGGCTGCTGGTGATGTGCCCATGGCCTTAGTCAGACACTGCTGGAAAAAACAAACAAACAAAAACCACTTCTCAACTCCAACGCTGGGGAGGCCAAGCAACAGGCCCAGGGTCATATGAGGGGGCAGTCATAGCAGACTAGGGCTAGGATCTGGGTCTAGGGATCCTGACCCTGGGCTCCTTATGTTCAGAGAGTGCTCCATAACTTTCAGGATGTTTTCACAAGCAGGAAATATCTCCCGTCATCCTCTCATCTTCATGATGAGCTCATGGGGGAGGGGCTATTATTCCTGTTTTACAGATGAGGAAACTGAGGGTCATGATGGCTGCTAAGGGGCAGAACAGGACCTTAATGTCAGCTGTATGACCAGAGCTGATTCCCTCCCCTTCCAGTCCCACCAGCCAGTTAAGATCCACACAGTGCCCTGGGGGTTCCTTCCCACATCTGCAGCAGGAGCCAGTGCCCAGGGCCCCCGTGGGTCCTGACCCTGGCTATTTGCTCTGGGCAGTGCTCTGCTAGGACCCTCTACTTCTTTGTCAAAAGATCAGCTATGTGCCAGCGCCTGGTGGAGAGTAGGAGTCCATTAATATTTTGTGAATGAATGAAATGCATCTGCTGTGTTGCTTTAAGGACATCCTGGCAGCTAAGCTGTATAGTAAGATGATCTGTATCCTGGTCAAGATGGACCAAGCTGCCTTCCCATCTTTGAACGAAATTAGCAAGGCCCTGGATCAGCCAGTAAGTGAGACCAACTCTGTGGGCCCTCTTTTCTTTTTTTTTCCTAACTCTGCCTCCCAACCTTTTAGGACAATGCCCTTCACACAGAATGCTTGGTTTGTGCTTGTTCTTTATGCCCATGAAAGGCCTTGAAAGAACCAGTAAACTTTAAGTCTGTTCAATAGAAATGATCCAAATGGAAGGACAGAGAACAAAAGGGTTGTGGGGGTCTCTAAGTCCAGTCAATAGCTCATCTAAGTCAAGCCATACTTTCAATGGAAATTTCATAGATATAATTTTGATGTGTTCCCAAAAGGTTTGAACTATATATTAATGAATATAAATTGTTGAACATAAATATTGAGTGAATTAATAGAGTATTGGCTCCCTGTGCCTTCTCTGCCCCACAGTACATACCTCCTCTCCCCCATTCCTCTTCCACTCCCTCCATACACATTTTATCTTTAGCCTAAAATAACCCCGGGACTGCTAAAGCCCTCAGCCTCTCAAATGACAATGGTAGTCAGATAAGTTAAAAAAAAACAAAAAACAAAAAAAAAAAAACCTGCAGGATGTCCTTGGCAAGTGGTTGAAACCTGCCCATTTGCTTCAGGAAGTTTCACAGCACATTTGGGTGACACAGCTGTCCATGGCTGGAGCATGGTGGGTGGTGGGGTGGAGAAGCACCTCAGGTCACCTAAGAATCAAGTAACTTGTCAAGTTTTGTGTTTAAAGAAAGAAATAGAAAGCATTCTACCACATCTGATTTAACAAAACCTTAGAATAAATACAAATGGTTTAAAAATAATTCTATATTATCATTAGAGATGGGGAAACCTTTAAAAGCTGTAAGAATTGAGAAATCATGAAGGGTGAAAGGAATAAAGATGGAGAAAAAGTCACAGGGACACAGACTATACACACACACACACAGATTTTTCTGGAGTAACATCATCATCTTGTGGCCAGATAGGATATTGCTGTTAGAGACCAAACTCAAGACCAAGTTTGGGGTCACAAGTCCTTTCATATGTTGAATTGCCCTAATGCACTGTCACAATCTGATGGTAGGTAAGTCCCCGAAATGTGTCTCTTCCTCGTTGCCACACCACAGCTCCCTCTTATCTCAGTGTTTCCGTGTGCCGCCTCTTCTAGGAGCTAAAGCACTACCCAGCCACCAGGGGCCTGACCTACACTATTCTACCCACCCGGGTCAAGAACTTGGCCCAGTATGGACTACCCATCAAGGACATGTGCAGAGAGTTCCCCACCTACTTTGCCCAGCAACAAAAAGAAGGTGTGTTAACCACTTAACTAGAAACCCGAATCCAATGGGTGAGTCAGAAAGCACGGCATGATTTCCTAGTCATTGGCAAATTCTAATGACAATTTTCAGGTCTGCTTGATTTCTACACTGACCATAGAAATAATGTGGCCTGGAATATATTTCCCCCCAGTGACAGATATGATTTCCTGACACAGGCATGTTGTGAATTCCAGGATTGCAGAGCAGATCAAGAAAAATATTTGATCACTAAACACACTTTATATGGGCAGTGCTTGGAGGGGCAGACACTTTCAGAGAAGACCTTCTGGAGGCTGTGGCTCAAGGGACCACACAGAAGGGGAACTCCAGGGGAGAGGGGAATTCAGGGAAGGGCCTTATGTGAGCGGTGGGGAGTTTCTGGGTCAGAGAACTCTTAGGGGCTTGAGGTCTATTGTAGTCCCAAGGTCTTTTATCTACAGCTAGTAGAAGTTGGGTGCAGCTTCATGGGTCTGCTCTAAATAGCTAAATATTGCTTATGTGGACTATTGGGCATGGAAGAATTTGAGTTTGGCACAATGGTCTTTGGGCCAAGGTCCCTAGCCTGCTGTGATTAAGTAAACAACACACCGGGAGGACACACAGGGGCCATCCTTGGCCCACGTTTATACCAGCGAGCTCACTAAGAGTGGGGAGCAGTGTCGGCTTTACCAGAAGGTGTAGTGGACAGTAATCTTGTCAGTGGGATTTGTCAGTCGGTGAATACCCTACCTTACCCCAAGCTTCATCACCCCTGCCGAAGCAGCCTGGTGCCTGCCATTCCACCATCAGAAGTCCATTCCTTTTCGGTCCTTAGACTCTCTCTTTCTCAAGCTGTCCAGAGGGTGGAAGGGAAGACTGCACTGGGAAAGGGGGTCTCAGGGTCTTGCCTTACTGCTGGGGATGTGGTGGGAGAATCAGTGGCAACCAGCTTGGAAAGTTTCCTGATAAGACTTCAGGATCTGCCTGCTGTTCCAGAGATTGCCAGACACATACATCTTAGTATAAATTAACCCAACCAGCAAGGCTTCTTCACAATAGGAAGATCCAGGAGGAAAGCAGGGAGTACTTGAGGGATTGGGGGATTAAGGAGAATGATTAAAGGTCAGTAAAAGAAATAGGAAAGAGATGTGGGGCCATGACTGCAGAAGCAGGGCTAATAGCATCCTCCCATTTAGTCCCACAGTCTTATGCTAGTAGAGCTGTTATTCTGAGCATCACATGGGATCTAGGTGCACTTTATAATGTATCATTCTACTTTGGAGTCTTAAAGTCATGAAGTGACCTCCTCTTTTGTAAAATGGTTCTCTTTCTTCTTAAAGGCACGGCATTGGCCATTGACCCCAATTCCTGTTTCGACGCCCAACTTCTGTCCTTTATGGGACTCTCCATCTGTGGTGAGATCCCTGGACTCTGAGCCTATAGGTCGGTCATGAGGACAGAGGACCCGCTTGGATGGCGCTGCCAGCCGCCCCCCTGCCTGCAGGACACTGCTCATGGCAGTTCTCCACGTTGTGCCTTTGGACCTAATACCTAGCTGTGTAATCAGGAAACTGGGGCACATTTCTCCATCGGGGTTAGAGCAATAAAGTTTCTTCTTGCCTCAATGAACTGGCGTTCGGTCACCCAGGGTGCCCCCTGCACTGTCCTCCCTCAGCTACGGGCATCCTCAGCAAGCCAGCACATCACACACCAGCATGGTACAAAGGAGGGGCCTCTCTTAGAACGTCTCATTTCTCTTCTGGGATTTCCCTTGAGAAATCCTTTGAGAATTTTAGAGGAAGGAAGGAAGGGAGTGAGGAAGGGAGGGAGGGAGGGAGGAAGAGAGGGAGAGAGGGTAGAAGGGAGGAAGGAAGGAAGGAAGAAAGGAAGGAAAAAAGGAAGCCAGAGATAACTCCCAGGCATTTCTCTCTATTGTAAATTAAAGGGACCTGGACTCAGCACTGCTTTTCTAACTGCCTATTCCTATCCAAACCACCCAGAACATCCCTGCCACCCTGCCCCTAGGGACAAGAACAAATGGAGAAGGAGTATTGGAGATACAGACACGGATATCCACAGGCCATGTTGGGGTTTGGAGCACTTTCGTATAGGATAGGATGGAGCAGGGTGCTATATAGTACATGCATGAGGGAAGGCTCTGGGTGACCGAGGATGCTGCTGAGGGCCAGGCCCAGGAGGGGCAGCTCTTCTGGGTGGAGTAGTAGACTGTGGTTACCTACAGCTATGAGTGAAAGTGTGATTGCCCAGGAAGGGCCTAAGCCCTAGGATAAGTCTCTATGTGGGCTTGAAGAGGGTATGGTTGGGCAGGCTAGTGGGATCAATGGATTGGGTTACATGTGGCTTGTTGAGGACAAGGCAAGTGGAGGCATGTACAGAACCAGATCTTGGGTGGAATTAGCAGATGCGATGAGCAAAGGCTGGGTCAAGGCATGCCCAGAATCCAGCCCAGTGAATCCCCAGAATCAAGTCACTGTGGCTATCAGTCCACCCCCGCCCTGTGTCTGTCTTGTCCCTGATAGCCAGCTTCCACCTCCAATCCCAGCTCCAGGAGCCAGTCCCTGTCCTGTCACATGTACTGAAGTCACCATGACAGTAGCCTACCCTCCCTGCTCCTGAGCCCTCCGTGGTGGGAGGGTGGGGAGGGGTCCTGCTGCCGGCTGACTGTTTGGATGCTATCTTAGTTGGTGAGGACTCTTATGACAAATGCCACACAATGGGTTGGCTGAAACAACAAGAATTTATGGTGTCACAGTTTGGGAACTAGAACTCCTAAATCAAGGTCTTGGTGGGCCTTGCTTTCCCCTGGAGTCTGTAGCATTCTGGCAATCCTCCATCACATGGCGCTCTCTCTCCTTGTGTCTGCTCCTCTGGTTTTCCACTGACTTCTACTTCTTCTTCCGCGTCCATTTCCTTTTCTTATAAGGACTCCAGTAATAGGGATCAAGGCCCACCCCAATTCGTTTGACCACATCTTAACTAGTAATAACGACATCTTCACAGGTCCTTTTACAAATGGGTTCACGCCCCCTGAGTTTGGTTGCTTTAAATATCATTTTTTCCCCCTAAAATAAATGTGTCATTTTTCTGGTTATAAAAGCCACTTATCATACAAATTTAAGTAATATCAAAACATAGAAGAAAAAAATCATTCAAAATGTCACCGCCTTCCTGACAATCACTGTGGACAACTGTCCACAGAGCCCATCTGCTCCAGCATGCAGTGAAATTTACCACCTTTGGGTCTCCAACCAGTGACGCTGACACAAATGTATTCCATGTTTATCAAGGCCCCAGCCTTCTGCTTAAATGGGACCACATTGCTACTAGTAACAGACCTGTGACTCAAGTACTTGACCTTCTTGATAAATTCATGGTAATGACTTATGAGTGTTCCTGAGTGTTCCTAAGAAGTGGCTAAGAATTACCCCAGTACTCTTCCAAGCAGGAAAATCTACTTTTTTTCATTTCTTCCTCTCTCTGGGCAGTCACTGTTGGTGACATCTGCTGACATCTGCACCGCTGCCTCTTAGCACTGGGAGAACCCACAGCCCCAGTGCCCTCAGCTGCGCTGTCCCCACCACGTGCTGCCCCCGGCCCCTCGCACTGAGCCCCGGCCAGTCTCCCATCTTTGCCACTGATCCCGGGAGCCTCAGGGGCCTGAGGAGACCGCCCTCCACATGCCACACAGAAATAGGGAGCCACCCTTGGGGTCTCAGTTGTTGACTTTGCTGCAAAGCATGCTGCACATGCCTTGGTTTCTTAGAGAAACTTTAGAGGAAAACACTTTTCTGTTGCTTCTGTTGATTTTTACTCACAGTGACCCCACCCACCCCAGGGTCTTGAGCACGAGTCGTGGGGGACCAGACTGGGGACAGACCTGAACAGCAGACAGCGCACTGCCTTCAGAACTGCTCCTCGCCTCCAGGGTTTGTTACTGGATCAGACTATCCAGCTCCCACTTTTCCGAGAAAAAGATCTCCCCCAGCAGATGGAGTCCTCAGCTGCTGCAAACATACACTTGGAGGGATACAGAAGTCCTTACAGAATGTCCAAGTCCCACCTGGAATCTGCACAAAATTCTCCTTCCAGTAAGTCTGTGGGATTTCTGCAAAAATTCCATCCTTGCCCAAGAGCTTTTTCCCAGAGAGGAAAGCCAAGTCAGAGGTCAAGTTTCTGGCCTCCTAGCTGGAGGATGGCACTCCATTGGCAGACTTCTCCTTCTGCCCTTCACTAGCCCCTCCCACCCTAGATGACGGCACTGCTACCTCTGCTGTCACTTCTGACTCTCCGCAGCCTCAGGGAGGAGCCAGCTGGCCCCAAGCCTCAGGCCTGTGGGTTTGGAAGGGCTGGCTTACCAGTCAAGGGCAGCAGCTGCCCAGTGTGCATCTTTGGGGCCCCTGCCCACCTCAAGCCCTTAGTTTCCCAAGGGGTCAGGAGCAGTGCCCCTTATCCTTCAGGGAATGTGCTGCTTTTCCTCGTCCTGCTGCCAGCCCAGGGTGAAGAGCCCATCCCCATAGCTTGCCCTGTATCTCTGCAAGGTTCCTGTGGCACTCTTTATTGGGGCTTGCATTCATTTTGGTCATGCTTTTCATACGGGCAGTACCCCCAGGCATCCCAGAGTGAGTTGAGCAGTTGCTATCCATGGGCTCAGGTTCCCCAACAGCACTCAGTCCTCTGACCTGACTCCAGGCTCAGTGCAGCCGTCAGCGATGGTCATGGCCATCTTGTGTGTTTCCTGTATCCACTCCAAAGACTTCTGCAGACCAGGCAGGCCTTCTTTATATTCAATTGTTTTTTTTTTTTTAGGAGGTACTGGGGATTGAATCCGGGACCTCGTACATGGGAAGCAGGTGCTCAACCACTTGAATATTCACCAACTGTGACCAGCAGCAGCTGAGTGAGCATTTCTACCTGTGGTCCCCAGACCAATGGGGAAACATCAGATAGAGCTGGGTGGCAACTTGATAAGCTCAAGTTTCCTAGTCCTAAAGTGATCTTCCAAGTGTGGACAGATAACAATCTCCAATCGTTGTCCTTATCAGGACTAACTGGTTGCTATGGGACAATGCTGGGTGGCAGCAGTAGTGGATTTTAGTTTCACTATTCATTTTCATTCTCGGTTAAGCAAAAGAAAGGCAATTGACCTCACCCACCGGCCTGGCCAGATACACCATCAGGTACAGTAAAGGATGCCCTCATCTGAGTGGGTTATCAATGGAACAGTCTGAGGCCACCCAGAGGCTACACCCATATAAACCTAAACTCATCACGGATATTCCAGATGAGGGTGAGGGAGACACTCAGGGTGCAGCAGGCTATAAGGTACTCAGTGGGGAAGAAAAGAAAGAAACCAACCCTTGCTAGTGAAGAAAGAGAGAGCTCCCTCTGCATCCCCAGTAATTCTGCTTTTGGGGTGGCAGGAAGTCTCTGTATTTAATGGGGAGATGTATGTCATGTTGAGAGCCACAAGAGAGCCATGGAAGAGGTTATCACCACCATTGCCACCCCATCCACCCCTCCACTGTTTATGTTGCTGTTAGTGATAAGTGAGGATTTTGACCCTTAGGGAAGAAATGATGTTGGAGCTAATTAGGGCATGGTTTTTCTGGCCCAAGATAGTAAAAAGTATTCAAGTAAGTTGTGATGCCAGTACACATTGCATATAACCAAAGTAGCCTGCTTGGGAAATATTTAGAAAAGCAAACTCTTAGAGTCAATAGGCATTGCTTTTTCTTCCCCAACTCTCATCTTGAAGGGGAGCTCTGGAAAAGCATTTAATAGAACTTCATGCTGGGAAGACCACATCTGGACCAGAAGAGGCTGGGGGCATGCTCATGACGCCCTAGTAATGTCACCATTGATCTCACCCTCTCTTTCCTGATGCCAAGAAAAAAGCTCAGCTGGCCCCTAACCTCAGTTTTGGGATGTGCCATGAGTAGCAGGTTAAGAGAACCTCACCTAAAATGCAGCTGAACTGAGGGTAAACCCCAAGCAGCGAGTCATTGGTTGGCAGCTGTGGTAGCTCAGACTGATGTCACCTGGCCAAAAATGATGAGTGATACTCTGCTTAGTTGGCAGGAGTTGCACCTCAAGTGGACCTTGCTTAAAATATTGGAAGAAGTAAGTAAGTGGACTGCTGAAAGAGGATTCTGTAAATGGTAATGGACTATTAGGATGTGGCCACTTTAAAGGCAAAATCAGAAAACTGGAGATGCAGTTGTTAGTATCAGGCATTACAACAACTTTTTGCCATTGGACAACTGAGGTAGGAGGTGGGCAGGGCATTTTTCAGCCCGCAAATAATAATAATGTATAAAGATAAACCAGCAAAGCTCCAAGGATAGTCAGAGCTGAGCTTATTCTTTCCCTCAACTTGGTACCTACAGTGAGCTAGAGGGAATTGAAATGAACAAAACCCAGTGTTTAGGGACCCAATGGAACCCCCTCCCCCAATTGGCTGGAGATGGAGGCTTCCATATGTCAGGGACCCCTCTCCCACTGGCTTAAATCCAGAGTTGTTTATCACTTCCACCCACCCTCTACCAAAAATAGAAACAACTCAAATGCCCATTAATAGGGAATTGAGTAAGTTGTATTAAGTCTCTATGGTGGCATACTAGGCAGCCATTAAAGATCCCCCCCCCCATAGTGCTATATTTGATGACATAGAATAATGCCACAGTACATTATTGAATTAAAAATAATTTAGTCCCAAATTAAAATTTGCTTTTAAAAAGAATATGTAAACACACACACATTATCTGTATAATATAAAAATCAGTAAGGCATTTAAACATTATTTTTATTGTGTAAACTTAGAAATTATTTCCAAACTATATCAGGACATTTTATAGTTTTAGCTTTTATATTTAGTTTTATGATTTATCTTGAATTAAGTTTTGTGTATGGTCTGAGGTAGGGATCAAAGTTCATTTCCTTCCATTCAGGTATCCAGTTGTTCCCGCACTATTTATTTGAAATACTTTTCTTTTCCCTTTTGAATTACGTTGGAGCCTTTTTGGAAAGCAATTGACTTTATATATAGGTGTTTATTTTTGAGCTCTCTATTCCATTCCATTGATTTGCTTATCCTTCTGTCAATACCATAACTCCTTAATTACTGTAGTTTTATATTAAGTATAGTAAGTGTTCCAACTTTTTCTTATGTTTCAAGATCGTTATCTCTATCCTAGATCCTTCACATTTTCTAACTTTTAAAATCAGTTTTAAAATCTATTCCTTTTTAATTAGAGTGTTGTGACCATTTACATTAATGCAGTTATTGATACCGTTTAATGTAGGCCTATTATTTTGCTATTTGTCCCCTCTGTTCCTTTTTCCTCCTTTACTGCCTGCCTTAGGAATAATCATACATTTTTAGTGTTTTATCTTCCTCAATAGATTTTAACTATATCTCTATGTATTTTTTTAGCAGTTGACCTAGGGTTTGAAATATGTATTCTTAACTTATCATAGTCTACACAGAATTAATATCATACCCCTCCATGCATAATGTAAGAATCTTAGAAGAGTAAATTTTCACTTATACACATCTTTGTTACTGTTATGCATTTTACTTCTATGTCTATTAATAATCTAATAATACTGTTGTTATTTTTGCATTACAGTTGTCTTTTAAATGAATTAAGAAAAATATGAAAATTGTCTTATATTTATTTTCTATTTACCATTTCTCTCCATTCTTCCTGCAGATCCAAATTTCATTCTGATATTGATTCCCTTAAGCCTGAAGAACTTCCTTTATTATATTTTGTAGTGCATATCTGATGGAAATGAATTCTTTCCATCTGTGTTTATCTGAAAATATATTTTGCTTTCATTTATGAAT
>JAQZBX010058185.1:0-17791 GCA_029593785.1 Cabassous unicinctus
GTTTAAATAATGCATGCAGGACAATACTTACATAGAAGGTACCATTTCCATTATAAAATATCTTCATTTCCCCCTGTACTTATTCTCCAACCAATCATGCTTCCATAAATCCATAAATTTTAGGCTTATTTACTATAAGCAACCCAGACAGACTAGGTGTCTCTTGCTAAAATTGTTTCATAGATAAGGACTCTCAATACCAGGATGCCAAGTTACTAGCATATTTGCAAGGTTAATTGACCACAGCATCCCTTTTTTTTGTTTGTTTTACCAATCCCCAATAAAGAGAAAGTAGATGTTTCTGATTATTTCTTCCAGCATAAATGGCTTTAGTTCTGAGACCCTGCTGGATATGTTATATTGGGTAATAGCAAGTGTTTATTAAAGTGTAATCAATGTGTTAAACAATATTTACACATGGATTTTGATCAAAATGCTACTTTAATTTTATATTTTGCAATCTTTTTAAACTTTATTCATTGGGAGTGATTGTTTCCTGTCCATAACTGAAAACTCATGCAGGCTGATGATTCTTAGGTATTAGATCCTCCTGCAGTCACTTTAAGTCACAAACATAGTTGTAATTCAGAAATGCAAATGTTTAGACCCAGAAACATTTTGAACTTCTCTTCCCCAGCTTAGGTCTGATTCATACTGAAATTCTGCCTGAGGGAGAGAGCTCTATCAGTATTTTTCTTTTGCATAACAAACTGCCCCAAAACTCAGTGACTTAAAACAAAACTCATTTTTTGCTTGTGATTCTATGGATCAGCAATTTGGGCTGGATTTATTCACATGGTCCTTTTCCTGGTCTCTGTTGAGCTCACTCCTGGGTGAGCAGTCAGCTGGTGAGCAAAGCCCTCACAGATCTGGTTGTTGATTGGCTGTTGGCTGGGGCACTATAATACATGTTTCCCATCATCCAGCAGGCTGGCCCAGCTTTGTTCACATGGCAGTAGTTACAGGATTTCTAAGAACAGCAGGAGAGGGCAAGTCCCAAATGTGCAAATATGTTAAGACTGCTTGATTTGGCCAAACAAGTCAACCAAACAACTCAAATTCAAGGGTTGGAGAAAGAGACTTCATCTACTGATGAGTCAATTTGTAATATTCTATTGCAAGGACATACATGTAGCCAGGGGAAGAATATATGACCATTTTATAATCTTGCACAAAGAATTTGAACTTCTATTCAGATTTTTTTGCCCTCTTTCCTCCTTCCCAACTCTCTAGCTACTATTCACTTTTAGCCAGAGTCAAAAAAAGTAGGAAGGAAGAAGGGTGAGGGAATCAGACCATATTTATTCAGAGTGGTGGCTCCTAGCTTCCTGGATCTGACAGATGGTTAAAGTTAACTCTTGCATGGGATATAGCCATGGGCTCCTCCGTGGTTCTTGTCACTAGAAATCTTGCTCATGCAATTCTCTTGATCTTGGCCAAATGCATTTGTAGTCTGAGTGGTTGCTTATGATTCTTCTCATGGCCCCCAGGCATCCAGTTTTACACCTCCAGCCTTTGAAATAGTATCTAAGACTGACACCTGCTCTGTCTCTGCAGCATGGTCCTTATAGAGTCGATAGGGTACACAACCATGTCACTTGTCCTGACAAACTACAGGACTGCAGGATAACCTCAACACAGCAATAGTCTCCTGGATCCACCACCAAATCAGTTCAGCAGGCTTTCTCTTGCCCTCTAGATTTCCTGGGTGGGGTCCCTACCTAAGTCCTCAGTCTGCTTTATCTTTACTGGTCATGAGACTAGCACCAAGGCTCTTTCTCCCAAATTAACAAATTTCAAAGTTTCCAGGGTGTCTCTCCAGGCTTTAGGTTAGAAGGCACCATTCCAATCCACCCTTCCACAAAAGTAAGGAGTAGGGAATTTCAGCCTAGAGTGACTCTCTCCAAAGAAAACTTTTCAGCAGTCTATTCTCTTTAATTTTCTTAAACCTTTTATTTTGAAATAATTTCAAACTTACCAGACAATTGCAAAAGAAATACAAAACCAATACAGAGAACTCCAACATACCCTCACCCAGAAACTTAGACTTACTATCTGTAGCACTTTGATACTGTTTATGAATTCCAAAAGTAGATATTGGATTATGTTTGTAAACTGTTTCCACAATTTAAATTATTGTGGGCATGATTAAATTATTATTAGGGCTTTGATTGGGCCATGTCAGTAGGATGTTGAGTCCCCGCCCCCTAGGGCAGGGTCTCACAGAGAAACTGCACCGCAAAGAAGGTAGGTTGGAGTTTTGACCTGGAGTCCGGGAAGTAAACACACGGGAGAGAGAAGAGCAGCTGAGCCCAGAGAGAAACGTGCCCTGGGAGAGAGATGAGACTTGTCCCAGCCTCCAGCTGATACTGGAAGAAGCTAGGACCACAGAGTCTTAAGAGGAAGCCTGAATCCTCGCAGATGTCGGCAGCCATCTGGCTCCACCACGTGGCAACAGACTTGAGTGAGGGAAGTAACTTACGGTTTATGGCCTGGTAACTGTAAACTTCTACCCCAAATAAATACCCTTTATAGAAGCCAACAGATTTCTGGTATTTTGCCTCAACACCCCTTTGGCTGACTAATACACCATCTTTTAACATTTCGCTACATTTGTTGTATCATATTCTCTTCCCCTCCCTCCCTCCTCCTCCCTCTCCGCTCCCCCCTCCATATATCTTATAAACATTTGAGGGTAGGTTGCATAAACCATGCTCCCTGAACACTTAATACTTTTATGTATGTTTCCTAAGAACAAGGATATTCACTTATGTAAACTCATTAAATACAGTTATCAAGTTCCAGAAATTTACCTTGATATAAAACATACAGTTTATATTCTATTTTTTCTCAGTTGTTCCAATAATTTCTGTGGTGATTTGAAGCTGTATGTACCCTAGAAAAACACGTTCTTAAAATTAATACATTCCTGTGGGTGTGACCCCATTGTTAAGCACGACCTTTTTATGAGGTTACTTCAGTTAAAGTGTGACCTAGCCCAATCAGGATAGGTCTTAATCCTAGAACTGGAGTCCTTTATATGAAATGAAATTCAGACTGAGAGAAAGCCACAGAAAGCCAAAGGATGGACATCGATGGATCCCAGAAGAGAAGGGAGAAACCAGGAGATGCCATGTGCCTTTCCATGTGACACGGACCAGGGGTCGCCAGCAGCGAGCACCAGAATGCCACAGTATTTGGGAAGAAAGTATCACCTTGATGACATCATGATTTGGACTTTTCCCAGCCTCAAACCATGAGCAAATAAATTACCATTGTTTAACCCGACCTATTTTATCATATTTGATTGAACAGCCCAGGGAACTAAACAATGTCCTTTTGGGTCTTTTCTCCTCCATTATTACAGGAGATCCAGTCCAGGATCTTGTACTGAACTTAATTGTCCTTGTCTCTTTAGTTTATCTTTTTTTAAATTGTGGAAACATATATATTAATATAAAATTTCCCATCTCAACAACTCCCAACATGCTGTTCAGTGGGATTAATCACATTCACAACATTGTGCTATCCTCACCACTATTCATTACCAGAAATTTTCCATCGCCCCGAAAGGAAACCCTGCACCCATTATGCATTAACTCCCCCATTCTCCCTCCCTTGGTAACCTGTATCTACTTTCTGTCTCTATGAATTTCATACACTAGGTATTTAATATAAGTGAAATCATACAATATATGTCCTTTTGTATCTGATTTATTTCACTCAACATGATATCTTCAAAGTTCATCTATGTTGTCAGAATTTCATTCCTTTTTTGGTTGAGTAATAGTCCATTGTTTGTACATACCACATTTTGTTTATCTATTCATCTGCTTATGGACATGAGGGTTTTTATCTTCTTTTGGCTATTGTAAATAATACTGCTGTTAACATTGGTGTACAAATATCTATTCAAGCCCCTGCTTTCAATATTTGGGAATATATACCTGGAAGCAGGATTGCTGGGTTGTATGGTGGTTCTATGTTTAACTTTTTAAGGAACCGCCAAATTGTTTTCCAAGGTAGCTGCACTATTTTACATTCCCACCAATAATGTACAAGGGCTCCTATTTCTCCATGTCTTTGCCTTTTATTTCTTTCTTAATAATAACCAATCTAGTCATGTGAGGTAGTATCTCATTGTGGTTTTGATTTGCATTTCACTAAGTGGGTAATTATGTTGAACATCATTTCTGTATCTTCTTTGTAGAAATATCTATTCAAATCCTTTGCCCATTTTTAATTGGGTTGTTTGTCTTTCTGTTGTTGAGTTGTAGAATTTATTTATATATTCTGGATATTAAACCCATATCAAATATATGGTTTCCAAATATGTTCTCCCATTTTGTACATTGTGTTTTCACTCTCTAGTATTGTCCTATGATGCACAAAGGTTTTTAATTTTGATGAAGTTCAATTTGTCTATTTTTTCTGTTTTTGTTTATGTTTTTGGTGGAAAGTCTAAGCATCCATTGCTTAATACAAGATATTGAATATATTTCCTTGTGCCTTCTTCTAAGGGTTTTCTGGTTTTATCTCATATTAAATTGCTGATACATTGCCATTTAATTTTTGTATATGGTGTGAGGTAGTCTCTTTATTATTTAATTTTTTCTGATCCCTGTTTATATATCTCATCTGTCTCAGGGATAGAGGAGTCACAGAACAGATTCCATTTGGAAATTGTGCACATGGTATGTGTAGTTTTAGGAATCTTCATTTCCTTCTGCATATGGGGTGTGTGTGTATGTGTGTGTATTTGGGTAGGTTGGGGGAGGTCATATTGGTATCTCAGTAAAAATGACTAGGGCAAGAAGAATTCTATCCTGATATAAAAGGAAAGAAGAGGGAGGGAAGGAGGAAGGGAGGGAGGGAGGAGGGAGGAAGGAAGTCAATTCAGTTTTCCAATATCTTGCTCTAGAGCCCGGTCATCTTTATTTTGTGGATGGTGACTTCAGTTCACAGAGCAAACACAGTGATTACACACATATACTTTATAGACTGCCATCTTCAGTGCTATAATCTTTATTTTATTTTCTAAGATGAAAGATATCCTGGTCTCTCTTTATGTGATACTAAAATCCCCAGAACCACCAAAACAGCCTGGAAAATGCCTTCATTGGAACAGCCTATGGGTTTTGACTTGCAGGATTCTAAAAGGAAGGGCTACTTAGGGATGCACAAGCCTGCGGGCAGACCTAAGGAACAATTGCATGGAAACTCATGTGAAGTTAAATTGGCAATCAGCTCTAGTATTTCTTATGTTAGAGCTGCCTATTGGGTAAATAATACGCATTTTATAAAAACATTCATAAATGTAAATTCACACAAGAGACTGAAATGGCTCCTTAGGGTTAAATGAAATACATATTAACAATACTTATTAACAGTAAATAGCATGCACTTTTAAAATGTGCTCAATGTATATTTACATAATAGCCTGTAAGAGTTCCGCTGTCAAGTAAATAATACTGTAGTTGCCCTTAAAAGTCTTTAATTACCTACAGTATTTGCAAAGTATGCTGTAATGGATTTCTGGTTTGTGTCAGCACTCCACTCTCTCCTCATATTTGTTCCTTTTCTTTTCTTCCCTGGTTTCAAATATATATAACATAATTTTAAATTGACATTGAAAGAAACCATCCATCTGGGTAGAATAACCTTGAATGGTTCCACTTGTGTGAACAGGAGACTTTTTAAAGTGAGATGGCAATATCGGGCTGACATTGCATTCATAAACAACATCTTATGAATGTAAACAAGCAAACAAAAAGTAGAGCAAGTGAGGGGTGAGGGGGCAGTCAACTGTGGACATACTATGCTTTGGTGAACTAGCACCAGTGCAGCTCTTTCCTTTGCTGTTGTGTGACCTCGTATCTCTTAGACCCATTTGCTATCCTTCTCCTGTATCACAGGGATCTGACCTCTGCAAAGTATGGTTCCAGTCACTCTTATTAACCAGTTTCTGACTCTTTAGAGTAATGGGCAGTACTGGCAAGAAACTGGAAGGCAGGAAGGTGGTATAAATCAAAAGATTTCTTCCTTTTCACTCGGCTTCAGGCCTAATGTACATAAATGGCTGTGGCATCCTACACCTCTGCTGTACCTTCCAGCCCAACCTCCATGGCTCTAGCATTCATCTGAAGCCAGGCTCTTGGGCTCCACCAGTCCTGCGGTTGCTTATCTCCGTGCTTCCTCATCTTCTCTTGGCTGGTCTTCAGGTCTTCTAATCCCTACTACCTAATTCCCCACATTAAATTCTCCTTATTGAATTACCTGGTATGGTGAGTTTTGTTTCTTTGTATGGTCTCTGACTGATAAAACTGGCATGTACAAGTTATCTTTTCTGATGGAGTTGTCCACAGGCTAAAATGGTACAAAGAGAGAATTTCCCTGCAAAATGTCTCCCCTGACTTCACATTAGACCATTTAGAACCACCTGATATTAATGTCTTTTCTAAAGGAAGGAGGCAAATTTAGACATTACATCTACGCATAACACAGTTAAGTCTAGAGATTTGGAGCCAACTACTTAAAAAGACAGCACTGTTCCAGAAATCTACTAACACACACACCACCTATTGTATTTGACCACTTTTAGTCTTACCTTACTGCTTTGACATCCTCAGTATTCAGGAGTGCCCAACTGTAAGACTTTTGCTTCTTGCTTGTTTGCCATAGCACCGCTCCTAAGCCATGTAGTTATAATCTGAAATGACTTCAGCACACAGCAAGTAATAGAAGTCAGTGAAAAGAAGGTGGAAGGGATCTTGAAAAAATGAAAAGCGTATTCCTTGACTAGACACCTTCAATTTTTGCTTCTTAAACTAATGATTCCATTTGAGCCATACGAAACACAACTGTGACCAGATCTTCCTCCCATATTCCCTCCCTGTGCCCTCCTTCCATATTCCCACTTTTTCCCATGTGCCCCCTTACATATTCCCATTCTTTCTCTGCCACTCTTCCCACCACCACAATCACATTCTTGCCTTGGATTTCATGGATTCATGGATCCTATACCACCCCCAAGTCAGTTAATACCCTACAGCCCTATGTTCTGTGCTTACCCTCAACCTCACTCATTTTTAGTCAATCCCTGTCCTTCCCATCCTGTCATGAGAACAGTATAAAATTTAAAATCAACTATTAGAAATTCGTTTTTGAAAGCTTAACAGAGTTAATGTTTCCAATCTTATCTTATTAAAATTAAAACATACTCAACCACTCCACATTATATTTAATACTTTTTTCAAGTGTCACCATTGGAGGTACAGAGAAAGGGGAAAAAGACTGAGTGTTTACTATGGGCCATTTTAGGTGTTTTAATTCACGGTATCCCATGCTACTCTTACCCCATAATCTTTCTCTATTTCTGATTGACTGTAGCTAAGAACAGTCCCCTGGAGGGAGGGGTTATATCTAAAGTAAGCGGGAGATGGGACAGGTGGGGAAATGGACCAGAAACACCTCCCCTAGCTCAAGGTATTGTCTGGAGCTGAGCGTTACTCTGGCTATGGATGTGGGCCCTCAGCCTGGGAAAATCCACGAGTCCAGTCTCTTCCATTCACCCATACTCGTTCACGACCTGCTCTTCGCCAGATCATTTTTACTGTTCTAAATACAGGGGATAAGCTGGTGAAAACGATACACGAGGCCCTTTTGCTCATGGAAATTCTGTTTTATGGGGGAGGGGAGTTGTAGATGGACATTAAACAAGTATACAATTACATAAAAAGACAATTTCAGAAAGTGATAAATACCACGAGGTTAATAAAATGGGATGATAAAAGAAAAAAGATTAATGGAGCAAGAGACAACATTGGAGGGCGTGATGAGGCAGAACCTCTGAGGAAGTGATATTTGAATGATGGAAAGAAGCCAGCTGTGTAAAACCCTTGAGGAGCTGAGTTCCACGGGGCAGGAGTTTGGCAGATTTGCAGAACAGCAAGGCCAGCGTGGCTGGAATCCTATGGAGAGAGGGATAGTCACAGGTTTTAAAGTTAGGGGCACCACCAAGTGACAAATCAGGTGTGGTCTTTTAGGACAGGTAGGTGGTTTGGTTTGTATTCCAGGTATATATGGACAAAGAAACTGAGGCCCTAAGAAGTGAAGTGACTTGCCAGGTTTCACACAGTTTCTAGCTGAAGACATGAAAACCCAGTCTGGGATTCTTCACTCAGTGTCCACCACCTTTACCGTTTCTGTAATACTCCTCCTGATATACTTGCCTGATTTAAATAACAATCCCCACAGCAGGAATGTCTTGACCTATTTTTATTTTGTAAGGTTCTTGACTGCAGAGGTGCTTTAGTATCAATTGATCTGTTCTTGTACTATTTGGCAGAGCAAAGTTCTGGCAGTCCTTTGGCACAGGAGCAGTCTAGGAAAACCACAGGTACTGTTGGAAGCACAGAGTATATGTAAATCAGTAAGTGGCATTTAGGTGTCATTCATCACCGGGAGTCTGCCTGAGCGCTAAGTGGAGTGACCTCTGAAGGTACTAGCCTCCACTGGAGCTGTAAATCTGAGACCATCCTTGCTTGTGATTATTAGAAATCCCCTGGCAATTTTTGCAAGAGGTGAGGTGTTAATTCCAATGCTCTGGCCCAAATCCAGCCCTGGAAATTACTTTTTGCCTACCTAAATTACACTTAGACTTTCAATTGGAAATTAATTCTCGAGTTCTTTCCTGAAAAGCCTTACTGCTGTACTGCTGTACTGCTGCTGCAGTAAGGGTGGCCAGAGTGGCCGAGAATTTCTTCCTCAGCCCCTTTCCCCAGCCCACCCCCCAAAATGGTTGCACTTAACCAGCTTGGTGCAATTTAGATATTCCCAACACTCTGTGCAGCAAATTGTTGCACACACCCACAATTCTGTGTGTTCCTGGAAATAGGTTAAACCTCCTTCCTTCCTCCAGAGTTTCAGCCTCAACATGATTACCTCCCTTTAGACTGTTAGGAATAACTCATTGTTGTTTTTTATTTCTAGTTTGACATTAGTCACTATAAGCAGCCAGGATGCCCAAGTAAGGTCTTTTCTCTTGGATGCTCATTCTATGTGATTCCCCAGAGAGTTTTGCCTCTCTCTCTCTCTCTCTTTCTCTCTCTCTCTCTCTCACACACATGCACACACTCGCTCTTACACATTCTCACACACTCACACAAAGACAGCATTCTTTATCCTACTTCTCTGCTTTGTAGGTTGGGATTTTTTTCCCTCTCCAAGAGCACTTCTTGCCATCTAACATATTATGTATTTTACTCATTTATTTACCATCCCCCTCCAAATTTAGAATATAAGCTCAATAAGTAGGATTTTTTTTCACCTCATTTGTTTACTTCAGTCTCCCAGTACTAAAAATAGAGTCTAGCATGTAATAATAGGTGTTCAATAAATATGTGTTGACTAATTGACCTGATAAATAACTACCTCCAATCTGGTGTTGGGTGACAGGCAAGAGATGAAATCAGTTTGGACACTCAAAATAGTGTTTGTTCATTCATTCATTATCCATTCATTCGATAATCATTCATTAGTGCCTCTACTACATCAGAAAAAGTGCAACATTTGGAAGATGAATGGGCATGGTCCTGGTCTTCATGGAGCTCTTGATCTGGATAAGAAACACGTGTATGGAACTATCTGTAAACTAGTGAGATAAAAGCTAATCTCCAGAGATCTGTTAGGGAATGGTAAAGCCTGTAGAATTGTGATGCAGTACTGCTCATGGATAGCTTCACTTGATAATTCCTCTTCAAATTTAATAGCAGGGGAAAAAAATCTCATTAGTAAGTAAAGTCAAGATTTTTCTTTTTATCAGAGAACAATATCTATTGTGTTTCCCTTTCAGCCTTTGCTGCTAGTCAATGAAGCTCTAAATGTAATATTCAATTGAAGTCAGAGCTGTATAACTACTATCTAGCAAATTCGTTTCCTTTTCCCAATCTAATACATGATTATATTATAGTCACATATATCCACCAATATGTAGTAGACATTGATATACATTCACATTCATGATTATATTCATTTTTATTCATTCAATTATATCCATATTCATAAATTCATATTATAAATATGTAATTTTATATGTGAATTATATATTTATGTATAATATACAATACTATGTGATTATATGATTTCTGATTGCTTTCTCTACTTATATTTTAGTTGTCCCATTATAAATATGTGGGCATGTGTGTTTTGTTGTTGTTTAAGCTCCTTTAAATTCTTTATAGAATCTGTAGAGCATAGATGATAATTCAAGCTTCATGAAGTCAGATACTAGAGATGAAATAATCCACCCTACTGATTTCTTAGTTTTAATTTTCTTTCATTTTTTAAAAAATCATTTACTTTAAATTTGTCTAGCTATATTTTATGTATTCTGGTAAGCCACCTTAAATATACCTTAAATCCCTTCTGAAACAGGGTGGGAAATACATACATACATATATACTAAATAATAGTATCTGAAATCATGTTTGTACATACAGTGCTTCCAAGCTAGCATCCTAGACTCACTGAATCTAAAACTTCAATCATCAGTTGTGGAAATCTGAATTTTTAATAAATTCCTTGGTGATTCAGATACCAGGATGAATCATTCCTTGGATTCATGGATGGTGGAAGCATCCCTTTTTTTTCCACAATAAATCCATCCTCATTCTACTTCTACACACATGGGTATCATCTAACCCATATCCAACTCACAGGTGAAATAAGTCATAATTATGCATATTTCCATTAGATTAAGTTGCTATAACACCATAACCCTTGTCTGATAGCATTGGCTAGTACTTCTAGCACAATGTTTGACAGTAATTCTTGACGTAAGGGAAATAGCCATAGTGTTTTCCATTGAGTTAGATGGATTTAGAAATGAGTTTTATTTATCTATATATCTACCTGGATTTGGATGTAGCTATGGATATAGATGATATAGATATATTTAATCATGTTAAGATAGCACTCATAAATTTCTATTTTTATTGGGTGTTTTTTAATCAAGAATTTTGGTTGAATTTTGTTGGACTTTTCATCAGCATCTAGAAAGATAATCATATGATTTTTCTCTTTGTGTTATAAATATGGTAAAAATATCATAGAATTTTCTGTTTTTGGACCATTCCTGCATTTGTAGAAAAGTCTACTTGTTCATGGTTCATTATTTCTCAATGTGTTATTGGGTTTTCTTTGCTAATACTTTATTTAATATTTTTGCATTGACATATACCTGAGATTGGTCTGCAGAGTTGTGTGTGCACTAAATTTAGCAAATCTAAAGCCAGCATCGATTTAATGGGAAAACACTAGAAACACTTCCCTAAGGTCACAAAAAAGCACACTATTATAAAAAATTTAGGGGAGAAAATTGGGAAAAAAGTAAACCTATCTGTATTTATAGATGATATGATGTAAAATCCATGAGAATAAGTGACAAAATTAACACACAAAAAAATGAATCACTAAGTAGTGTACTCTAGAATTAACATAAAACCAGTAGCCTTAATATGTATAAACTCTAACCAGTTACAAGATAAAATGGAACAAAAATCCTGTTGCATGTCAGCAATAAGATACTTAGAATTAAAGTTAACAAGAAATAGACAAAATCTCTAGAAGGAAAATTGCAAACAACCTCTGGAAGGCATTAAACTAATCTTCAGTAAAAGGAAAGACTCATTTTGTTCTTGGTGGGCATCTCACCATTATAAAGAAGCTACTTCTCAAGTATATAAAATAAACTTGAAAAATTAGTTGCAATAACCCTGAAAAAGAGGAGAAATGAAAGAGATTAGCCCTTCCAGATATTAAAACATGCTATAAAGTCCCTATTATTCAAACAGTATGGCCAGAACTTATACACTGACATTCCAGGGGATACACAGGTCATCTGGCAGGCCTGGGGTTTGAACCTGGCCATGACTGACCCCCAAGCCCATGCTCTCCCGCCACGGCTCACTTTTGTGGTTCGCAGCTGCAGGGACTGTGGCAAGCTCCAGCTGCAGCGTGTTTGCAGGAGCATCTGCTGACCTGGTTGCAGTGCTCCAGTACGAGGCTTGGGGGACATACCTGGGCACCACCTACCTGGGACCTGGATTTCTGTCCGGGGGTGCTAGCAAGGCACCCATCCTGTGTCTTCACATTAGGAAGTAATACTGCAAAGCCACTGACATTTGCGCTGAAGGTTTCTGTGGGATATCTCCTCTTTAATTAAAAGGTTCTAGCAGGAAACAAAACAAATGGTACTGGTGCATGAATAGGCAAACATAATAATGAACATAAAAGGAAATATAGAAATAGATCCAATCTATTTAGTGTATAGTAAAAGTGTCATCTCAATTCATCAGAGAGGCAAAATAGATCCATACCATCCACCATCCACCATCCACCAGAACAAACTCCTAATGCATAGGAATCTAAATGTAGAAAACAAAACCATACAAATGTAGAAAAGAAAATCATACAAGCACTCCATGAAAACAATCAATTCTTTATAATCTAGAAGAGGAGAAAGCCTTTCTAGCTACGATTTAAACACACACACACAACAGAAACAGTAAAAATAAAGATCACTAAATTCAATGATATTAAAAATTAAAATAAATTGACACAGCAAGGAGCACTATAAGCAAAATCAAGACAGAAGTGGCAGCAGGGAGGACTCCCACAGCTGGGTGCCTGTAGCTTCTGGAACCTTGAATCAGAAGAAAGCACTGTTAGTGACAAGTAGCATGAGACTCACCCTTGAGGAGAAGGGTTACTTCTAGGGGGGTGTAAGGAAGAGAAATGCAGTGGAGAGGAATTGCCCAAGTGGGATTCTAAAGAATTAGAGATCTTTTATTCCCAAATCTGAAAGTGGTTTTATAGGTGTTTGGTTTCTTGTATTTCCATTAAATATTCAAATACATTTTGCAATTTTTTTCTGTAGCTATGATTTAGTTCACACTAATGAGCACCTTTAACAAACTATACTTACATTCTCTATTTCTTATTTATGAATTACAGTTCTTTTCATTGTTTACTGACTCAGATATTCAATCACATTTCAAATAGTCAATTCAAAAACCTGGGATTCGGATGTGGCTCAAGCGATTGGGTTCCCACCCACCACATGGGAGGTCCGGGGTTCAGTTCCTGGTGCCACTTGGAGAAAGCAAGCTGGCATGACTGCCAGGTGCGATGAGCTGGCGCAGCAAGATGACGCAACAAAGAGACAAAGAGGAAAGGCAATGAGAGACACAACAAACCAGAGAGTTGAGGTGGCTCAAGTGATTGAGCGCCTTTCTCCCACATGGAAGATCCCGGGTTTGGTTCCTGGTGCCTCCTAAAGAGAAGATGAGCAGACACAGAGAGCACACAGCAAAAAAATGGACACAGAGAGCAGAAAGCGAGCACAAACAACGAGGTGTGGGGGGAGGGATAAATAAATACAAAAAAAGAAAAACCCTGCTAGATAGTGTTAACTTTTTAAAAGCTGGTATAAAGCCACATATTCATGATAAGCCCAATTCTTAAAAATATTGTCTAGAAAAAACTGAAAGGAAACACTTTATAGTGTTTTCCATATTTCTATCATAAATATGTATGTCTTTTACAATTGAGAAAATATATATATATCCAAAAATACTAATAAAAGTAACTGAAAATTAAGAAACATAGAGCAAATTGACCGGTTCTGAGAGATTAGAATTTATTTTATAATAGGACAGGAAGTAATCTATACCCTGATTTTCCATAGTTCAAAGAGAGATATCTCCTGGGAAGAGAGCAATAAAAATATATACTTTTTTAAAAAAGTAACATTTGCTTTTGTTGTATCTTGTGATCACATGCATTCTCTAAGGTTGGCAGAGCAAAAAATTTCCTGATGAGTGATTTGCTAAGACTCACACTTATTGGAAACCTCTTGGGTTCCAGGTACTTTCCTGGACCTTTATGTTATCTCATTATTCCTCTCAGCAACCCTATAAACTAGGTGGCATTTTCCCATTTTATGCATGAAGAAACTGAGGAATAAAGAGGTTAACAATTGTGCCTTAGGTCACACAGCTGCTAAATATTTAGCAGAGCTAGAATTTGAATCTCAGTCTGACTCCAAATGCCATGCTCCCTTCTCAATGCTCCTCGTTGAGCCAAGACCAGAATACAAACCTTCAGATTCCCAATTCTCTATTTTCTTCACATCAAGCTGACTCCCTGCAGTGCTAAGATAATGCTCTTAGAAACATCTTTAATGGTTGTTTTGACACCCTGTTAAACAGAATTTCCTTCAGACTAAACATTCTTGGCAAGGTATGGTTTGCCCGAGTGCTTTGTTAATTTTGAGGTGCAATATAAACGGAAGGCCTTATTACACGAGGTAATGCAGCAAGGTGGAAAGGGCACCTGGCACAAGCCAGAAGTTCTGCTTCAGAATTCTGCACCACTGCTAACTCACTTTTTGATGATGGGGTGCATTTAACAGCTAAGCTTGACCCATCTACGTACCGACCTAGCTGCCTGCACACCTCCCTCCCTCCCTCTCTTACAGAGCGGTTGTGAGCATAATTGGTGAAATGACCAACCTTTATTTTATAAGGGTACACAGGAAAGAGCCAGTTACTCATGGTATAAGAACAGTTTAATCTTGATATTTTTAATAATGGAGTGTGAAAAAAATCCAGTTCAGTCTTACGTGAAAATTTCAATCTCATAACCAATTCAGGGCCCTTTGGAGGCTCTACCCGTTCCCTTCCTTTCTGTCCATCCCTCTGAAGTTAGGGGTTAGAGAGGGAGAATTCACGGGAAGAACCCAAGTCTGTTCACTCACTTGGTGCCCTCTAGGGGGCAGCACTTGAGGATGACTTTCCACTGGTGCACTGTGGGAGTTCTTCAGAGCTGTCAAGCCTGAGGTGAATCTGCTCTCCAGCTCACCTCAGAAACTCAGCAGCCTCAGGCCACTGAGACCTTCCATACATGCAATTTTTACTGTTTTACTATTGGAGTACTCCTGAGGGGAAAATCAGTAAGATGGTTCAAGTCCCCACTTTCTGGGGCTCTCTTGGCCCATGGTAATAGTGGAGCCTGCTCCCCTGCTTTTCTCTCACTTCACCCTGCAGTTTATCTCCAATTTCCTTTTTTCTTTAGCTTCTCACATAGGACATAGGAAGATACAGCAGGTCTACTGTTTAAACAGACACCCAGCAGGAAATGAGATGTCAGTTTTATTTTCTTGCAAACCTCAGTCTCTAGAAGTTATCCTTGGAGCGCTCTCCCTTGGCTTATTTGGAGGGGTGGACCCTCCTCCCCCTGGGAGTACTGGTGACCTAGTCCTCTGACTCAAGCTTTAATCTTTCCCCAAATTCCCTGTCGGCATCTCTTACAGAGGCTGGGAGGGAAGGGGGTCATGGCCACTGTGCCAGATTTACTGTTTTTAATAAGAACTGCAAGGATGTGTTTGGGATCTTTAGCTGCTCTCTTTAGATAGAAGTGGTACTTAGCATCTGTTATTCTCAGTTTAGGGATTTTTGCCTCAATTCTCGGACAAGTAAAGAGTCCCATTTAACATTTCGTTACATTAGGATCAACCAATAGTTTGTATAAAATAGAGTAAAAACAAGGAAGCACTCTTGCCACTTGCCACCCAAAGGCATTATCTGATTTGTTCAATGAACAAATGTATGCACTAGGCACTGCACTAGGCTTTGAAAATGCAATGACAAAGACAGCATTAACCTTGCTCCCAAGAATCCTGAATGAGACTATTGCAGGAAACCAAAGAAAGCATTCAAATAAAATCCATCAAGGTGACTCTAGAGATCTACCTAGTTCATATAATTGCAGAGAGGAAGTACTTAATGTTATGAGCAAGGAAAATATTTTGAGGAATATTAATGCTATTAATATTATTACCACTTCAAACAATATAGATAATGATAATAGCAATAATCTAACATACAGTTATCAGTTATTGAATAACTAGCCATGTACAAAGAGTAATTGAGGGTTTTTATATGGATTATCTTATACAGTCATCACAGTAAATTTATGTGAGATAGATTCTCTTTTCACCTTTTTACAAATTAGGAAACTGAGGCTTAATATCTGTTTCTCTGCTATTCCTGCACTTTTTTTCTTTTTTAGAGAAGCTGTAGGTTTACAGAATAATCATGAATAAAATACAGAATTCCCATATACCACCCTATTATTAATACCTTGCATTGGTGGTGTACATTTGTTACAATTGTTGAAAGCACATTTTTATCTTTGTACTATTAGCTGTAGTTCACAGTTTAACTTAGGCTTCACAGTGTAGTGTAGTTCCATGGATTTTTTTTTTTTAGTTTTTATTCCGTTACCATATATTCAATCTAACATTTCCCCTTTTAATCACATTCAGATATATATTTCAGTGTTGTTAATTACGGTCACAATGTTGTATCCCTGCACTCTTAACCATTAGATGATACCACCTCCTTGGAACCATGGCTTGCAGGCATATTGTGAGGTAGAATAAATGCTTTTTTTGATAGCAATGTTATTAAAATAAAGAAAGCTGAAAAACAGAGGTTTAATAAAAGACTTTGTTCTTCTAGGTGGAAGAATGATTAGACTTGGGTCCCAACCACCCCTCGACAGGACTGTCTAAAAGAAGAGATTTGGAAACTTGTCTTCATTTGAGTCTCCTCTCCACAGGAAAGGAAGGTTCTGTTTCCAGACATCTGCCTTCCATTGTCTGCTTCCTGTTTATTCCAATTGGCTGACAGAACAGCATACTCAAATGTTGAGTTTCTGCTCCTCGTGAACTTTACCAAATGTGAGGTTGCCAGTTACTATAGGTTGAAAATAGCACCAGTATTTAGCCAAGAGTATTCAGAATTGGCAAAAGACTCTTCTGGGCTTTTTAAAGAGCAGATGAAAGGAGGTAGAATTTTCAATAATGCCTAATAGTAAATAAAACTGAAGAAATGAACCTCTAATATTTAAACACACACATACGCATACACAGTATGTTAAATTGTATGAATAGCCCCTCTTTTCTTAGCTCACTAAAAATAATTTCTCAGAACCTTTAAAAGAGAAAAATGGTACTAAATCTGACTTCCTCGAAATCCTTGTCACTTGAAATCTTATGAAGGTGCTTTATGCAATACTGAATAAGTGGAGTCTTCTTAAAGGGTAGGCTCCACAGCAGAAGGAATGCTGTCAGAGTTGCAAATGGTGGATGTTTAAGAGTTATCACTGCCAAAAATTTAATCTAACAATTTTAACTAGCACAGTCCCAAAGGCCAAACACCGAAAGAAATCAGACTATAAATCCTGTCTCCCAGGAGAAATGCTTCCATGGATTTGAAGAATGCTAGAACTGAAAAAAGTCAGGTTCAAAGACCTTTTCTTTTGCTTTACAGACAAGGAAACTGAGTTACAGAGAAATTACCTGAATTGCTCAAAGGCAGCCTCTTTGTGACAGAACCACAGAAAAAAAACCATAACTCCTAGTGAATCATAACCCAGAAGACAGCTCTATATCCATTTTAATGGGCATTTAAGTACAAGAACATAATAGTGTTGGACCTCTGTTACAAGAAAATTATATTCTGTTCTAGTAAAGTGTATAACAATTTAAAAAGAGTTTTAAAATTTTCTTTGCAGGACTATGAGCATTACAAAGGTGAAATAATACATCTTTGTCTTTTTCTTATTTTTTTGTTCATCTGTTTGGCTTCATATATACTGGCTTGCAAATCCCTGGTTGTCTAATACTTTCTCTTCCTATTTAATTTTAGAATAGAGATAATCCAAC
>JAQZBX010058186.1:0-17793 GCA_029593785.1 Cabassous unicinctus
ACCATTTACAATAGTAACTAAATGAATCAAATACCTAGGAATAAATTTAACTAAAGATGTAAAGGACTTATATACAGAAAACTACACAACACTGTTAAAGGAAATCAAAGAAGACTTAAATAAATGGAAAAATATTCCCTGTTCATGGATAGGAAGACTAAACATCATCAAGATGTCTATCCTACTGAAACTAATCTACAGATTTAATGCAATTCCAATAAAAATCAACACTATTTTTTAAGGAACTGGAAAAACTAACCACAAAATATATTTGGAGAGGTAAGAGACCGCGAATTGCCAAAGACATATTGAAAAAGAAAAATAAAGTTTGAGGTATCACTTTATCTGACTCTAAAATGTACTACAAATCTACAGTGATCAGAACTGTGTGGTATTGGCACAAGGACAGACCTACTGACCAATGGAACCGAATTGAGAGTTCTGATATAGATTCTCACTTATACAGTCATCTGATATTCGACAGGGTCGCAAAGCCCACTCAGTTGGGAGAGAATGACCTCTTTAACAAGTGGTGCTTTGAGAACTGGATATCCATATCCAAAAGAATGAGAGAAGAATACCATCTCACACCTCATACAAAAATCAACTCCAGATGGATCAAAGAACTAAATATAAGAGCCAAAACCATAAAGACCTTGGAAGATAATGTAGGGAAGCATCTACAGGACCTTGTAATAGGAAATGGTTTCATGAACTTCACAGCCAAAGCACGAGCAGCAAGAGAAAAAATAGATAAGTGGGATCACATCAAAATTAAAAACTTCTGCACCTCAAAGGATGTTATTAAGAAAATAAAAAGGCAGCCTACACAATGGGAGAAAATATTTGTCAATCATATATCTGATAGGAGCCTAATATCCTGCATATATAAAGAAATCTTACACCTTGAAAATAAAAAGACAAACAACCCATTTAAAAAATAGGCAAGTGACCTGAAAAGACACTTCTCCAAGGAAGAAATACAAATGGCTAAAAAACACATGAAAAAATGCTCGACATCGCTAGCTATTAGGGAAATGCAAATCAAAACCACAAAGAGATCTTACACCCATCAGAATGGCAGCTAATTAAAAAACAGCAGAATATAAGTGTTGGAGAGGACGTGGAGGACTAAGAACTCTCATCCACTGCTTGTGGGATTGTGGAATGGTCCAGCCAATGTGGAGGACAGTTAGGTGATTCCTCAGAAGAGGAATCAATCCAAACAATAAATCTTCCAAATGATCCAGCAATTCCACTACTGGGTATAAACCGAGAAGAATTGAAAGCAAAGACATGAACAGATATATGCACACCAATGTTCATAGTGGCATTGTTCACCATTGCCAAAAGTTGGAATCAACCCCGGTGCCCATCAACATATGAATGGATAAGCAAAACATGGTACATACATACAATGGAATATTACTCAACTGTTAAAAGGAATAAAGTGCTAACACATGGAATAACATGGACGAATCTTGAAGAACTTATGTTGAGTCAATGAAGCCAGGCATTGAAGGATGAACAGTTTATGACGTCACTGATTTGAACTGAGGAAGTTTAACAATCTCTGAGAACCACTGTCTGAAAGATAGGTTAAAAATGGAGAGAGAGAGAAGGGTAGGTTGCGAGCCATTACCCATATGGACATAATCTATGGAAAAGTGATAGAATATAGTTACATATTGAATGATAGGAAAGGTGGGTAGTGATATTTCTGGGTTTGGTGGTGCCGTGTTAACAGGTGGTTGGATTAGGAAGGGCAGGTTAGAAAACCCAGGGCATGTATCTATGAATCATATCATCCCATGAGCCAAGACAGGGGAGTGTCATATGACCTAGGCGGATGGGGAGGAAGGAACAGAAAAGAACAAATGTGGTATTTAGTGGCCATGGGAAATGTTCTTCATTACCTTACAGTAATGGACACAGAACATGGTAAATATCATCAAAAAACATTAAACTGTATCATCTAAAATGTAAACTATACTCTATACTATTGACAATGTTTAGTATCTATGTTTTACTATCTGTATATCAGTTATAACAATGCTGCCATACACAAAAAAAAAAAGGTTTTAATATGTGCTGGGGAAGGGGGAGGGAGTTTGGGTATACGGGAATCTCTAGTATTCCATGTGTGACTTTGCTGTGACCTAAAACTTCTTTGAAAACTAAATGAAAATTTGGGAGACACTGGGGAATGAGAAGGGGAAGGTGTCATGGTACACACTGGACATCGATAATGCAGTGATAACAGGAGAAAAAAATAAAAATAATAATAATAAATTAAAATAAATATTAAAAAAATAATAAATAATAAATAAATAAATAAAAATAAATAAAAAAGAATTTTTTTTTCTTTTGTATTTTCCCATTTTCTTTTTTTGAATATCCCAATCCGTTAATTATATTTTATTTTTAGTTCTTTTTTTCTGAGTTTCCTTGTATTTTACCTCTGGCATTTAAGCTTATCACTATTATTTCATTTTCCTATTAATTGTATTTGGTTATTATATGGGCTTCATTTTCAAGGAAGGATTAGGTCACAGAAGGGTTACAGTGGGGATTGCAGAGGATCATTGGTTGAGGATGTCTGGGATGGGGGATTCATGGGAGTAAGTTCATCTGAATATACATGAAAATTATATAAAATTGTTCAAATGATCGAGGGATGGGGCATGGTCATGGTGGGTAGACAATCACTCAATCAATGAGGGAATACTGATTTCCCAGCCTGGAGAGCTCTGCCACATTCTGCAAGGGATCAACAACAGTGCCCCGAGTGCAGGGGCATGGTCTGGCAAAAGAGCATGGCCCACTGTTGGGTTCTTGTTATTGATGACTAGCCTTATGAGTCTATGCTCTTGTAATTGAAACTTGGGCTACTGTTATGAGGTGCGTAAGAGTTGTCACCTGAGCACCTCCTTGTTGCTCAAATGTGGCCTCTTTCTAAGCCAAACTCAGCATAAGAATGCATTACCTTCCCCCCAACGTGGGACATGACTTCCGGGGATGAGCCTCCCTGGCAATGAGGGACTAATACCAAGTGCCAACTGGAAACACAACTGGAAAAAAACTTAAGAAAAGGGACAAAATGTAAAGAGAAATGAGTTCACGTGGCTAAGAGACTTCAAAGAGAGTTGGGAGTTCATCCCAGAGGTACCACTTGCGCACACCTCAGTAGGATCTCATAGAACACCAAAGTGGATATCACCCCACCCAGAGGGACTCCTGAGGGCTCTGGAGACACCCAGGTCCTATATAAGGGGGGTAAGCCCTAGAGATTGATGCCTTATCACTGGGCTCTACTTTGGAATCTGTTCTGACAGAGTTGGGCTCAAATAAGTCCTCCCTGCACATGGTCCATCAGTACCTTCTATTCAAACCTATATGTGAGGCTGGGGGTTGTAGGTATACTTCTAGAGACTGGAGCCTCTGGCCTGCCTATGTGCCAGCCATGCCAGGAATCTCGGTGGAGCTGCAACTCCTACTCTAGAGCTCAATGGACTCACCCAAGTCACCTGGTGAGGAGACAACAATGATGGACAACGGCCATTTCAGGGAATGGCGAGAGCCTACAGCTAAATGCAGTATAATCCCATCCACCATATCCATGGGATATAAGCCCACTCTCACTTAGAGATGGAGTAGACATCACCATTCCAGTTCCCTCAGGATTGGGGGAAGAGCTATGGACTAGAGTGGACTTAATGATATTCTGTTGTAGACATACTGGGTTTCAAGCAATGTAAGAAATTATAACAGTGAGGTGAAGCCAGTGGCCACTAGATGTTTTCGGGGTGGGGAGGGGAAGGGCAGTTGTAATACAGGGGCTTTTTCAGGACTTGGGGATTGTCCTGAGTGATGTTGTGGCGACGGATATAGGCCATTTTACATCAGCGTATACCATGCAGTACTGTGTGGGAGAGACTGTGGTCTATGATATGAACTGTGGTCCATGCTTAGTGACAAAGCCTAGAATGTGAATATCCATTGCAGGTGATGTGCCACACTAATGAAAGATGTTTATGTGAGATGTTATGGGAAGTATGGGAGGTGGAGATCATAGGAATCCCTGTAATTTTTGTGTAACATTTATGTAATCTAAGCATCTTTTGAAATATATATTTAAAAAATAACATATATGAAAGCAAATGCACATATATGCATATATATCTATATATAATTTTACAAATATTGGTTTGTATTGTGAAAAATTTGATTTTTACCCACAATAAAAGAAAAAATAAATAAATATATTGTGTAAATTCATGGCATTTATAATTAGAATATAGGTCACCAGAAAATAGAAGGGGGATAGAGAATGGAAATTTGGCAGTTAATATGTGCATAATTATTAAAAAGGTTGTTTTCAAATCTTTGGAAATGAATGGAAATGGTTAAAGCATATCATGATGTTTGTAACAAGCAGTGCTATTGTATGGTTATGACAGTTGTTGAAAGGGAAATTCTAAGGTCATATATATTATTATAAGGAAAATTGAAAAGTATAACATGGGTCTGTATAAGACAGTAAAACCCCATGTAAAACACAAATTTGGGTGATGTTGCATATATAAAAATGTTTTTCCAAAATATAAATACAAATATACTAGAGAGAAGGAAAAAGTATAGTAGCTATGTATGGCAGGGGAAGCTTAGATTGAAAGGTGATGATGATGATGATGATGATGATGTGTGTGTATGTGTGTGTGTGTGTGTTTATTGGCAGAATGAAGATGTCCTAGGGGTGACTGAAGTGATGAATGCCCAAATATTTGATTACACCAAAAGCCATTGATTGTATACTTTGGAAGGATTTATCCTTTATTAATATCGATTTATTAAAATATATGTTGAAGTCTTAACATACAGCCTTTTTTCTGTGAAATCATTTGTAAATCAAACCCCTGAAAATGTTACCATTAGTTTTTTATGGGCACACATTAAGAATATGATCTACACAGATTCATTTACATGAGGCCAGATTAAATCAGGGTGGGCTTTAATTCATAATTCTAGTATCTTTATAAGAAAAGGAAACACAGAAAAATGTCAGAAGTAAGAAGCCAGAGATCAGGCAGATCGCCATGTGACAGAGGCACATATGGAAGCCAGGGAGCCCTAAGGATTGTGGCAAGTCAGTAGCAGAATATTACAGCCTCTGGAAGGAAACACATTGTGAAGAGACCCGGATTTTCAAATTCTAGCTTCTAAAGCTGAAACTGTAAATTTCTTATTGTTTAAGTCAACAGGCCCGAGGTTTCCATTACAGCAACTTGGAAAATTAAAATACTGTGTTTCCCAGAATCCATGTATTTTCAGTTTGACACTGTGGTTCTCTTCATCCACATTCTTTTTTTGTAATATTTTCATATTTTTTTTTATCCACCTTTGATTCTATGAAGTACTCAAAACAGTCTGTTTTTCTCTTGCCAGGCTGACCGGTAAAGAATGAAAGGGCATGTGGATCAAAGGCCAGTAGACTCAGTAGATGCCAGTGGAACTTCCCTAGAACTGCTGCAGCCCCTAATATGTAAAGGACCTGAGACAAGATTAGCAGAGCCTCCCCAGGTGTCACAAAGCTGATCACACACTCATTAGGACCCTGCAGAAATCAAGCAACTCCACTCCACCCAATTGACAACCATGCAATATTAAAAGCATCATCAAAAACAATCTACTTATGGGATAGCTCATTATGCATCAACAGCTGAGTGTTATAATATGAATGTGAATAGAACTGGGTCGTTCAGAAAAACCATTGATCCATATTTTCAGCATTCCTGCAGTTATTTTAATACAGAATTCATGATCACCATGCCATTCATGTTAATTGCACATATCTGTATTAAGAGGAAACTATCATTAATGCTAGCTTTCTGATACTCAGTATTGTTTGCATGGACATATATGTTCGTGCATTAATACCCTATGGCTCTGAATCAGAACACAACATTTCAAGAGGCATTATTAGTCAGAGCTCCTAAAACTGGCTTTCCAACTGCTACAAAAAAATTTACACATTTCAGGCTTTCCTCCTAAAGCATTTTTTGAGAGCACCTTTTATGTCTTTATTCCTTAGATTGTAAATGAAGGGGATGAACATAGGCAAATTCAGAATGTACCTCACTGAGGCTGATGCACCTTTGTTGTGTGAATTGGCAGGACTAAGGTACACCCCTATCCTTGAACAATAAAATAAGGAGAATGCCAGAAGGGTGAGATACACATGTGGAAAATGATTTATACTTCTCCTGAGCTGATGAGATTGCATGTACAGAGGAAACAGTCTTAAAGTAAGAAAAAGGATCCCAGCTAGGGGACCCCCACCCAGCACTCCAGCTATAAAATACATCAATAACTAATTGAAGAAGGTGTTAGAACAGGCAAGTTAGACCATCTAACAAAGTTCACTGAAAAAGTGTGAGATTTCTACATGTGAACGAAAGGACAGTCATAACAACATTAACCCCTGTAAGCAGGATTGCATAACACTTATGGTCCAGGGCTTCAGAACCAGCAGGAGACATAGTCAGGGGTTTATGATGACTTTGTAGTGTAGGGGGTGACAGATGGCCAAGAAGCAGTCATAGGCCATCACAGCCAGAAGGAAGTCCTCCAACCCTGCAAAGAGCAAGAAAAAACACATCTGTGTGATGCATCCTGCATAGGTTGCTGCTGCTCTGAGCCTAGATGTTCACCAGCATCTTTGGGAGAGTGGTGAAGGATAAATAGATGTCACAAAGTGACAGGTTGTAGAGGAAGAAGTCTATGAGTGTGTGGAGGTGGAAGTAAGAGGTGATGGTCAGGATGATGAGCAGATTACTGGTGCTGGTGACCGGGTACATGGACAAAATAAAATGGGTTGCAATTTAGATCCCCTGCAAATCACAGGAGAAGAAATTCCAAAATTTGCATTTCATTTCCAGGTTCCATGTGGTTCATGTGACTAACAGGAAATAGAATGGAACTTCGGTAGTTTTCATGTAAACAAGCAGCACTACCCAATCAGAAATGCTACAAATTGTCTATTTCAATTAAAATTTTAACCTCTACATTATTTATATGGATCTCATCCCTTTAATTTTTGTCTAGTGCCAATCTCTGATTAAGAATTCCTTCCCCAAAACTCAGCCTCTTCCCAAAAATTCAGGCAGCCTGTGGATTTCATGAGAAATTCATTCATTTGTTGAATATGTATTGAGTTGTAACAAAAAGGCAAGTGAAGTTGAGGCAATGAGTCTACTGTGCTGTAACACAAAGGTCCCAACATAGTTAAGATAGAGAAAAGATATGTGCAGATAAAGACGTAATCATATTATAAATCAGCTGATTGCAGTTGTTTTAAGAAAGTAAAGCAGGTAAAAACAGAGTGATGTGAAGGTGCTATTTCACTAGATGTTCTGGAATTTCCCATATATGATATGAAATTTGTAGGGGCACCTCAAGTAAAAGAAGGCACAAGCCCTGAGTTTATGGGGAAGTCTGTGCCCAACAGAGAGAACATCCAGGACAAGGAACCTAAAAAATGACTTTTTTCAGATGTTCAGGGTGAACAAGGATGTCAGTATGGAAGGGAAATGAGCAAGAGGACAATGAAGAGAGATAATTTCAGAGGAGATTAAAGAACAAGGCAGCCTTGCTGTTGCTTAAACTCCAAACTCAGGGAGTCCTTTATCCATATACTGTGCCTCTCACACTTCATTAATTTGGTTGCAAAACTCTCCCAACAAATGGAATCAGACTAGTTCTATGGGCATGTGTAGGATTACATCCAGGCTCTGTATTATCAGAGACACCTATTGACATACATGAGCTCAGATACCCCTACTCTGAGGAATGCTCCAACCCCATCCAACACACATGCACGCAAACACACAGGTATACAGGATGCACATATTGGCATCTTATGGCTGAGTTAACATCATGCTCTTCTCACACTCAGCCACACTGATCAGCCCAGGAGTAAACACTGTGGGAGCTCTTTGGTTAAAACATCTTTGAAATGGTTTAGGGCCTGCTTTCCTGCACAAGCAGAAAACTGCTGTGTGGGATGAAAACTGCTGCTATCAGTTCCTGCTGAAAACAGTAAGAACATCCTTGCTTTGCTGCATTTATGCTGTTCAAGTTGTCCTGGCTGGTTGATGATTACTAATAAAACTGTTTCCAAAAACAACCTTGCATATTACAGTCAACACGGATTCCAGAAGAAATCTTGAAAGCAGTAAAATCAAAGACGTGAAATGATGAAGGGCTTGAAAACCGCCATATCAAAAGAGTAAGAATTATGGATCAAACTAGTAAGCTTTAAGTTTTTGTTGGTGTGTCATAATTCTTTTTTTTGTTTGTCTGTTTGTTCAGTGTCAGTGTATATTTTGATATCTCTAGATGGTAATATTAAATTGATAAATGAAAATTCTGAAAAGCACTCTATTTGAATTTGATAAGTTTGTTTAAGAAAGAAGTTTGTAGAAGCATTGTTTAAATTGAAATATTTAAACGACTAATTCCAGAAAGTCATTATTAAACAGAAACATCATTGATAATAATAACAAAAAGTAACTTCATAACAGGAAATCCTGTCAGCAGCCAGCCTCCCCTGCCCACTTACCTCTAAGAGACGGTTTATAGTGCTACATGCTACTAAGTATTTAAAATGAAGAAAAGCTATATTTACATATAACCAAATTGAATCATTATTTTGATAAGTTTGTTTAGTGTTGATGGTAATTGTATGTTGTAAGAGGTTTGCTTGGAGACAGTTTCCAAAATCATTTTGAAAACTTATGTATGTAGGGTGTATAGAATGTGTTTTTATTATTGAAGAAA
This sequence comes from Cabassous unicinctus, assembly GCA_029593785.1. Taxonomy (NCBI): domain Eukaryota; kingdom Metazoa; phylum Chordata; class Mammalia; order Cingulata; family Chlamyphoridae; genus Cabassous; species Cabassous unicinctus. The sequence continues at coordinate 8,839 of JAQZBX010058186.1, forward strand.
AAGACAGTAATTTTGTCCTAAAATAAAATGAATGATTATTAAGAAAAAATAAATGTGGGACAAAATCTGAATGAATACAGAAAGTGCAGAAGGGGCATGGAAAAGGAATTTCTGTGGTTAAAGTTAAGTAAGATTTGATGGGTCTAACTATAAAAATATAAAAGTTTTAATGTCAAATAACATAATAATACAAAGTTAGAATTTTGTTCTTTCCCAAACATTCTTAAATCATTAATCTGTTTTAGTAAAAGCATATAAAAAATTTTTCTCCTTAACAATCAGTATACAAGAAAAGAAAGTCTTTTTTATCAAAATAGCTCCTTGTACTTTAATCTTATTGTTTTCTTGGTTTTTTAAGAAAAGCTAGTCTTATCACTTTTAGAAGAACATAATGTTCAAACCTGCTTTCTCAAAGTCAAATCCTAAAAGGTAGCTTTTTATTTCAAATTAGTGTAAAAGATTTATACTTTCAGCTTGAAAAAAAGTAAAGTAATAAAATAATTGAGTTCCTTTAATATGTTATAAGTTGAATGAAAAGTGTTTAGATAATGTTATAAAATTTTAAAAAGATTCATTAGCCCTCTGTTAATTAAAGTGTATGAGTAAAAGGTTCATATAAATACTGAAAAAGTGCATAAAATTCCTGGAAATTTAACAATGTTTCAACATAACATTAAATAAAAGTATAATATTGTTGATCATTGTTTTAATTATTTAAAAAAAAATATGTGGCCCACAAACAGCAATTGGGGGCTGCCAGAGCTGGTGCATAACAGTAAATTGTCATAAAATAAAGGAACACCCCTGTTGTATGCAGTAGTCCCAAATGTTGTTAGTTTGCTGCAAGAAATTAATATCCTGTTATTTTGCTATCACTTTGTTTTAAATTTTCTAAGGCTTTCTTCAGTATCTCCTTAGGCAAGTCAATTCAGCCCACATTCCCTTTCCTGTAAAAAAAAAAACCAGTCAATGGACTTTTACAGTGCTCCCCCAAGGAGGTCTTCTACCCAATCAAATTTAGCAAACTGGTGTTACTCTTTACCCACTTTTCAGTCATATGCGTTATCTACATGTATCCTGTGACACATTTTCAGGTTTCCGTCATGCCACCCCGTTATCTGGGGAAAGCACTAAACACATTAAAACCCACCTACTAGAATCTGTTAATCATATGAACAAACCTAACACTCTAAAAACAGACAATGGTCCTGTGTACTGCTTTCTGGCATTCAAAACTTTCACACAACAACGGAATATCACACAAAGCACTGATATACCTTACAAGCCTACAAAACAAGCCATCATTGAAAAAACTCACCAAATTCTCAAAACTTTCATTAAAAAACCAAAAAGGGGGAGTATGGATACCTCCCCTAGATATACAATAACCCTAGCACTATATAATTTAATTTTTTTAAATTGTCATCACAACAGCCTTTCAGCAGCTAAGAAACACTTCTTCCCTTTCTTCGGGAGACTTATCAAACACGAGCAAAAATTCTGTACAAGGAAATGTTAGGAGATGGATCTTGGAAAGTAATCAGTGACCAAATAAAGTGGGGGCGAGGTTATGCTTGTGTGCTTACTCCAACAGGCCCCCGGTGGCTGCCAGCAAAGAACGTAAAACTATCCATAAACTGGAAAAGTCACCCATTCAACCCAGTACCACAGATGGAAAGAATGACGATGGAGGAACAAAGGAACTCCCAGAAACAGCCATGCTGTAACACTGTCCAAGGTCAGGGAGTAACTTGGGGAAGTCTTAAACAATTAAATCAAAAGGCTACAAAGGTGCTCTCATGCACGGGGGTGCCACCCTCCCCTGAAAATAAGTTTCTTGCATATTTGGCCATGGTAGCATCAAATTCCACACAGGTACTAAGAGTCCTCCTTTTTTTTCTTCTTATTAGAACAACTCACACTTACTTCAGCTAATGTAGATCACTATTGGACTCACATCTTAAATCACCCCATCTTTAGTCATATGGTGTGATCCTGGTGCCCCACTCTCTACAAATGTTACTGATGAACTTTTAACACAAACTCATATCGATATAATATTCATACCAAACTTGATGCATTAGAAGCATCTATACTTTGGATAGGCGAAAAACAACAAACTCTGCTTACCGGACAAGATTTGCATTGTGATTGGGAACATGTGAAAATTTGAGTCAGTCCTTTATCTTGGAACACTTCTCAATTTTCCTAGGGGCAAGTAAAAACTCACTCACAAGGGGCCTTTGCCCCCATTTACAGGGAGAGGTGATCACACTCAAGCAATGTCTGAAACATCAACTATCACAAATACAACTTCTTATGCAAAAAAAAAACATGTTTCAAACACTCATTGATAATTTGCAATGGTTAAATTCATCGAATTAGTTTCATAGCCTAAACATCTCTCATCAGAATAATCATGCTTCTTGTTTCATTGTCAATCCTTAGGTTAATCTATCAGGTCCTCTCTCAAGCTAGTCACACTGAACAAAAATGCATCACCTTGTTTGCTGCCTCATCCAACCCATTTTCTACTGCTGAACATCTAAAAGAAAGAAACAAAATGGGGAGATATCACAGGTCTTTGGTTAAAACATTTTTGAAACATCTTAGGGCCTGCTTTACTGCACAAGCAAAAAACTGCTGCCCTCAGTTCCTGCTGAAAACAGTGAGAACATTCTTGCTTTACTCTGTTAGTTAGGACTTTATGCCTATCAATTTTCTCCTGGTCCTGCACGTACACACTGACCTTCTGCTTTGTGAAAAAGAGAATAAAAACCATGACAGGAATCAGCAAAGGAGGATAGCTCATATAGCTTTTCTCCCCCTCATCTCTCTCAACCTCAGTGTTCAGAGTAATTCACTGTGCCATTGTGGATTCTGCTAGACAGATCTCCACAAGACTTTGCAGGACAGATTCCTGCAAAATATAATCCAAGCTGACAGCATCAGTTATTATATTCCCCCAATACTTGGAAATGATGCTCTGAAATTCCAGCTGACAAGCCCCCATTGCACATGTAAACATGGTGGTCAATTTGGCTATGGTTACTTTCTGCCCTGTGTTTAAAGAAACAGAAAAATACTCTCAGTAATAAGAGAGGAAGGAATTAAAAGGACTTAAAGTGAAAGGAAAGATATAAACTCAGGTATTTCCAGAGAGACTGTGATGAAAACATTCCTTCATTCTGACAGCATTCCAGGACCAATTATATCCCCGTGAAGCCCAGAAAAACTAATAGAAGAACAAAAGGCAATTAATCCAAATGACAAAGGCAGTAATATCCTTTTACAGTGACAAGACACTTTATTGACTGAACACTCCAAGAGTAAAATGACCAAAGGGAATAAACAAACACTTCATTATTGAAAATATATTACAAGTACAAAAATATTGGGAATTTTTCATGAGAAGTATTTGATGTTATTTTAAATTATATTAAGTGCAAAAGTTTTTAATCAGATATTCCTGATTTTGAATCTCAAATACGCCATATATCAGTTGATAAACTTTGAAATTTAAAACTTTCACTCACATAATAATAAAATATTAAACTCCCATCTGGGGGGTCTGTTTGTGTTCTCAATCAGAGCAGCAAGAATCTCTTGGGAACATAGGCAGTGCCTAATAAAATAAAACTGACTGATATGTCAAACCCTCAATATTATTGCATGCAACTCTGAGCTCTCTTCTTTAAAAATTGAAATTTATTGTTTACCATAAGTTCCTAGGGCGGGGGAGGGATGAAAATAGATGAAACATCGGGCACTTTTAGGGCAAAAGAAATGTTCTCCATGGTCTTTCAATGAAGGATACAGGCTATTTTAAAGTTTATAAAAACCTATGAAACTGTTCGATGCAAAAGGTAAACAATAATCTAAACCATTGTTCATAGCTATGTTAATGTTTGTACATCAACTGTAACAAATGTACCATATGTTTGTAAAATATTATTACTAAGGGAGAGTGGAAGATGGAGAGGGGTTGGTAATATGGGAATCCTTTATAGTTTCTACATGACTTTTCTGTAACTTAAAGCTTCTTTGAAGATAAATTGAAAAAAACATACAATGTGGGAATGTACAGAAGAAAATGTTTCTGTACATAAAAAGATAATAGATCTTATGGTGATAAAATATGCAATGAAAAATATTTTTATTTAGTTTAATTATTATTTTATTAATTTTTTGTATTTTATTTGCTATTTTTATTAATATTATTTATTTTCTTATTGTTTTCTATTTATTGGCTTTGTTTTGGGGGAGATTTTGGATCACAGAATGGTCATAACTGAGGCAGGTAATGATCACTGGTGCTGGCTGTCAGGGTTGCGGGGATGTTTGGGGGTGGGGTGTACCTGGGGCATAAAGAAGTTCAAGTGATCATGGGGTGCTGTCTTGGCGGGTGAAAACCCACACAATAACTGAAAGAACATTGAATTTCCATCCTGGGAAGTCCTGCTACATATACTAATAGAGCAGCAAGAATCTCCTGAGAATGTCGGCAGTACTTAGCAAAGGAGGACAGAATGTTAGGCCAGGATCTTGATGATGATGTTTTTACTTATGATAATTTTCTTATGTAATTGAAATCTTGCCTGGTATTATATATTGTCTAAGAGTTACCTCCTGAAAGCCTCTGGGTTGCTCAATTGTGGCATCTCTCTAAGCCAAATTCACCAGGCAAACACACTACTTTCCCCAACATGGGGCATAATTGCTGGGTATGAGCATCCCCGGTACAGAGGGATTTTTACCAAGTGCCCAGTAGCAATGCATTTGGAAAAAAACCTTCACCAAAAGGGAGAAGTATTAAATACAAATGTATTTTTATGTCTAAGAGATTTCAAAGTGAGTTGCAAGGTCATTCCAGAGGTTACCATATGCAAGTCTCAGAAAGATCTCATTGAGTGCCACAGTAAACAGTGACTTAAACAGCAAGAATTTTGAATGCTCTAGAGATATCTAGACACTATAAGCAAGGAAGACAAGCTCAGAAAATCGGTACCCTGTCAGTCCACCTTACATTGGAATTTATGCTTCCCAATGTACACAGAGTTAGACCCTTTTATAATTTCTCTACAAATGGCTCATCTGTCCCTTTTATTTGAGCCTATAATTAGCACTGTATTTGTTAAATATATGTCTCAGGGACTTAAATGTTTGTTCTTTTCATATGCTGTTTAAGCCCTGAATCTAAGTATCATTGGAAAACCTACTCCCCAGTTCAGTGGAACCACAGAAGACATCTAACAAAAGGGTGATGATGGACAATGTACATTAAAAAAAAAGAGAGAGAGAGAGAGTATCTACAACTGCAAGAAAAATAGTTTCATCCATTTCTCTCATGGGATTTAAGCCTCCTCTCAATCAGAAACAGAGTGGGCATCTCCATCCCAAAATCCCTGATTCTGGAATGAATAAACATAAGGGGCAAATGCAACTATGGACTAACATAGACTTATTAATATTCTAACAATGGAAGAACTTGTATCATTGATATAAAGACAGTGGCTACTAGAGATTCTGAGGGGAGGAAGACAGAAGAATAGGTGTAATAGTGGGGCATTTTTGGGGCATTGGAATTGTCCTGCATGGCATTGCAATGAGAAATACAGGCCATTACACATCTTGTCAATGCATATAAAATTATACAGGGTAAAGTGAAAATTATAATGTAAACTATAGTCTATAGCTGGTAGCAATGCTTCAATATGTGTTCATCAATTGTGATAAAATTACCACGCTAATGAAAGATGTTGTTAATGGAGAGAAGTATGGGAGGGGGAGTGGTTGGGGTAAATGGGAATGCCCTATATTTTTGATTTAACATTCATGTAATCTAAAGTTTCTTTAGGAATAAAAATTTTAAATAAACAAAAATTAAAAATCTTTCACCTATATAATAGGCATTATGGCATCCAACCTCCTAAAACACTTAACAGACTTAATCAATACACATAAAAACCTCAACATCTCTCCATCCTGTTGGTAAAGAATTGCTTACCACTGGTGATGAGCTAAAGTGCAGTTTTTTCTGACTCTCAAATGTTACATTATTTATGCGTATCTCAGATGCTATTCAACAGCCCTATTTTTGTTCCTCTGGATCCCTTCCAGCAAGGAAACTGCTCTGGATTATGAAAAGAATAAAGGCAACCTGTGGTTCAATGGGAAAAAAAAAATGCCTTCCAAATGATGGCAGAAAGTGATGTAATTTTAAAAATAGATCTAACCACAAAAGGCCAAAAGTTACAATAAGGACAATGGATGTGGAAGAAAGGTGGTAATAAGTATAAAAAGTGATCCATTGACTTGATGGAAGTAGAACTTTCTAAATTTGAAAAACAACATGACTCCCAGGGATGAGCCTCCCTGGCTCTGAGGGATTACTATCAAGCACCAATGAGCAATGCAACTGGAAAAAAAACTTGACCAAAAGGGGGAAAAGGTAAAGGCAAATGAGTTTATATGGCTGAAACTTCACAGTGAGTCTGGAGGTCATTCCAGAGGTTACGCTTATGCAAGTCTCATTAGGATCTCATTGATAGCCAAAGTATATACTCTCCCAAATAGCAGGGCTCTTGAAGGTTCTGGAGACATCCAGACTATAGTTAGGACAAATAACTTAGGGGTTTGGTACTTAGCCAGTGGGACCTACTTGGAATTTATACTCCCCAGAGCGAGAGAGTTGGACTCAGTCATGTTATCCCTACACATGGCTCTGTTGTCCTTCTATGTGAACCTATAATTAGTACTAGTGTTGGTAAATGTACATTCAATAATTCTTGCCTGGGTGGTTGGTGGTGGAGAAGGAAGCTCTATCTCCACATAGGACAACAGGTATTGATACTCTCACCAGGTATCAATCTCCAAAAAGATTTAGGCCCTCCAAAATAACCATGTGTTGTCCAGTCTGAAGGTACACAGTATAACTGAACACAGCAGAGGGGGTATTTACAGCTTCCCTATATCTGCTAATTAGGTACCTTTCCCTTTGTTGCTCTAACCTCTGAACAATCATTTCCCTGTGGTACACTGGTCTGGACAGAATGAAAGTTTTTATTATTCTCTGTTCTCCAAATACCAGTTTATGAGTCAGGGGATCCAGGTTTTATTATTCCTCTTCCAAGTACTCTCCTGCTTTCCATACTTTTAACCTGATAGCAAATTAACACATTCATTGACTTAAAATTTACTCCAAATGTTAACACTGTGGGACCCATGTGCACTAGGTCTCTTGATATTCCAAAGCACAAAGATGGGGTGTGGATACAGTCCTAGGATTTACTATCAGAAATTTGCTATTCTCCTTTTCAAATAATTGGAGATCTGTGTTCATTTGACCTAAAATTATGAATGCTCAAAATCTTTCACTGATAATGCTATTTCAAAGCAATTAGGAATATCATGTTTGTAACACAAGTTATGACCTGTAATTTAGTCTCTCATCTATAAAATGATTTCTCATTATAAGAAATATACTCAGAGATTTTTACTTAACATGTACCTTATAGTGAAAGTCTCAATTATTTTTCCCCCATATCCCTAAAGGATGCCCAGATAATTTAGTTAATAGAGCAAGGATAATTTATTTTTGCAAATACTGAAAAGAAAAGTAATATTTATATTTTTTAAATTTTATTGTAGAAAAATAAATACCACTACAAATTTTGCATTTTACAATTTACTGGTAAATCACATTCACAACATTGCTCTGTCATCAACATAGATTTCCCAAAGATTATATCACTTCAAACAGAAATTCTGAAAATTTTTTTAGATGTTAGATTTTGTTGAAATGAATTCCCAAATGTTTGTCAGTGCTGATCTACATTCTCTTATTTCTCACTTAAATCTTCAGGAAATACAAAAGTCTGGCATTAAAGCAGTATTTTTCTTTCTTCTTGAATCTTCTAAAACATGTCTGTTTGAATTAACCTTCAGATTTTCAGGATAAAAAGATAAGCAAATAGGAGTATGAAGAATATGTTTAAACAAGTTTATAAGCTTCTTTATATTTATGACAGAAATACCTTCAATGTTCAGACACTGAAAAAGAAATACCCTAAGTAAATAAAAGTCATGTTTGGCCAAGTTACATCTTAGTAAAAGACACATCACAACAATCAATTTTTTCAGCAAATTCTTAAAAGCATGAAAAAATTTGCATCTTTTAATTTCCAAACAGTGTATTCATTTGGAAGAAGAAGATACAAGACAACTAATAGAAGTTTTAAAATCTCAAAGTATTCCATTTCCTAAAATAATAAATTATTGTTTTTGCATGGAAAATATGCTTAAATTTTCATCTCAAATTTACTTCAAATGCTCACATATACTTCTGTTACTTCTCTGAATAGACATGTCTCACACAACAGTTTTCATTTAAGTTTGGAAAAAATTGCTTGAAAATTTTAATTACAATTAATGACTGACTGAATATTGTATCAACAATTTATTCAGTAATATAGGTGGCATATGGACTTGAACAAGGAATGATCTGATATTTGCTGTGAAATTCTACCAATTAGTAATACTTAAGCCAAGAATCTGATATATGTTCCACTCAGTTGCAGTACATGTTTCCATGTGATTTGATCAACAAAAAATATTAACACAATGTCAAGTTTTTTCTTTCCTTCAATCCTTCAATCCTCCCTCCCTCCCTCCCTCTCTCCCTCCCTCCTTCCCTCCCTCCCTTCCTTCCTTCCTTCTTTTTCTATTTCTTTTCCTTTTTCTTCTTTCCTTTGTCTTAGAGCAGCTCAGTGGTTTTGTGGTTGGTTAGTACAATACAGAGAACATAGGGGGAAAGTACAAAATGTACTTAACACCAATGCCATTACTTATCTCATATGTTTACAACTAAGGAAATAACTAATTTGTATTACTCATCAATTTTCTTTAGAATGTAAATCAAAGCCATTAACTTGAACTTGAGGTATAAACACAATA